>VWZW01000333.1:115284-136056 GCA_013397115.1 Edolisoma coerulescens | reverse complement strand
AAAGAAAAAATTAGAAACCTTCCTGGTTTTTCATGAGAGGTCCAGGGTGCGCTGAGAACTAGGTGGACAAACAAGGCCCTGGCTACCCCTTTGTTTTGCAGAGCAGACATACTCCATAACCTTGAGGATGACAACAACATTTGTTCCTCACACAAAGATAAAGCTGGCCAGTGACTGCACTTCCCCCTCCCCTCGCCAACCACAAGCAGAACAGGCAGGATGTCGAACAAAGAAGCAGCAGAAACAGCAATGAGCATTACGCTCAGATTAGAGGACATTCAGGGACTGTAAAAGTTCCATTAAAATAAGCACAGGCCCACTTTCAATGAGGAAAGGGTCTTTTCTCTCTTCTCCTTTGGTTTATATTGTTAATCTTTCTTCCTGGATGACTCCTCACAAATGCTTTTTGTTTTCTCCTGTGGTTTTACGTGCCAGGACTATAAGGAGGAAGGGACTGAGGCCCTTTCTTGGCAAGATTTCAAATCACTTCCATAGGAGACATAGACCCTATTGCCATCTCTCTAAGGGTATAAATTAAAGGAGTGGTGATGAGCAGACCAGAGCAATTCAAATGCTGGTAAAGCTTAGGTCCTTCTCCAGTCCCTCATTACAGTGAACGCTGGCATCTGCTGCACAGGCTCAGCTACACATGGGAAGAAGTGGATGAGCAGAAAGCCTGCATTTACATTGCATCATCCCATGATGACACAGAAATTGCTAATTATAATACAGCATGGAAGGGGAAAATAATTGCAGGCAATTCCCATGGCAAAAAGGCTACCTTTGGATTATATGTGCATATATACACACGTATATATTGGACATACTTTGAGTAAAGCTATCATTTCAGAGAGGCAGCTATTTTATGTTGTTTACAAACCTTTTGCTACTGTGATGGCATTTTTCTTTCAATTTATCTGTCTTCCTTCCTTATACATATTTAGGCAAATAAAAATTATTCTTGACAGATGTAGCCCACATGCCAGCTTCACATTTTCTGCAGGTAACCTATTTTCATTCAGCTTAAAGTGCATCCAATAATTTTTATTCAGGACTCCAGCCATTTGTACCAAGTGAAAAGTTTTCAAGGTGCCTCATAGGGTCCCAAACACTATTTTAGGAAAACACAACCAAGTCACAGAATAGATATTTTTACAGTTCTTTCGCCTCCTTTCCTTCTGCCTCACAGATGATACAACTGGTGTATGCCTTGCAACTAAACATCTCCTAATAACACAAAGTTGAGCTTCTCATTCAGACTTGGACTGAGTCTGTATAGGATGAGATTTGGATTCACAAATCTAGATGAGAACATCTTTCCTCCAGATGGAGGCACAGGAAGTATCTGCCTCTTGAGTGTCAGATTGTGTCCAAGCCTGCGCCACTCTGTGTAAGGGAATAAAGATGAAGGAAGTTTTTCTTCTCTCCAGAGGTCTAAGCCACACTGACAGTCAACCTGTTAGCTTTCATGAGTTCTTGATGAAGCCCCTGACAATGATGGCATTTTGCACTGCAGCCAATGAGAAGGATGATCGACTGATATCTCTTCTCATATTTTGTTGTGACAACTCCCTCACTCACCTTTGTACTGTGGCCAAGAGAAGATTCATACCCCCTTCACCCAGACAGAAGCCAAATAAGGGATTTTAACTGTTTTTAGAGTTATCTTGATTAAAGCAAGTTAGTTTGTCATGTTGTCTCCAAATTAATCTCCACCCAGTGTGCCCATCACAGTGCAGCCATGTCCACGTGGATAAATGGAAAATTACTTTCTCAATAAAATAAATAATCCTGGAATGAGGAAACTGTTTTAGCAAGATGAATGAGCAGGTTACAGGTATACTTTTTGCTCTTTGTAGCAACCGTATCCATGCAAACACCTGCACTCATTCATAATGAAGGGGAAACGGAATAAATGGCAGAGAGTTTTAGAAATCTGTAGTGCATTGGGGTAGCTGGATCCAAATACCTACAAAAAACCCTCCTTTTCTGAAAAGCAGAGGAAAAGAGGCCAGAATGCTTTCTGAAAATCTGACTCCTAAAGCAGAGCTCAAATTGACCGCCTAAAACCTGAGGACCTCAGGGGGTTTCTTGCTTTTCTTCATTTTTAATCTTAATCACAGGATTTCAGCTGTCATCAGTGTGCTCTCAAAACCAGGTGTTAGATTCTTCTCATCATCATCAAAATCCACTTCCACTTACTTAAATGCTACTCCTATGCTTCCCTGGAAACATTCTGACTTTGTGTTTCCAAACCATCCCTCTCCCAGTGTTTTTATTTCTAGGTGGCTGCTGTTGTTTATCAGAGCTTTATGTGTGTTACAAAGCAGAAACAATTACATGGGGGAGGCCAGGAGCATGTTAACCACAATAAAAACAGTTGTCATAAACACTCTGCATCTTAATGCACAGCTTCAATCTTTTACGTAAGATTAATTAAAGAGCAGATGTTCTGTCACACTTTGCATTAGGTGTGGTTATCTCTGAGATTCTGGCTCTTCCATTTGCCGTGCTTTAATTTGCGTTATTATGCATTTTGAGCCCGAGGCAGGAGTAGTCAAGTGGTAAACATTAGATATACAGAGCCACATTTCCAAAATGCACCTTCGCTATTAGGCTGGCTAATATGATTCCATTCTATTTTAAGACAGATTCGCTCCCCCCCCTCCCCTCCCTTTTTCATTTCCTTTTGACATGTTACATGGCAAGGAGACAGACCAATGGGAGAAGACAGGCAGACAGACAGACAGAGACATACAGATTCATTCTGTGTGAGTGCATGCATTTGTGCACATGAGCAAAAGTAACGTGAGGGGCTTTGTGTAAAGCGAGCCATGTGTAGAACATTAATTGCATGTATCAGCCACTGCTGCTGAAATTCTTTATCTTGCACACAGAAGAAGTTTCTACTGAATATCCTGCATTTTTTTTTTCTGGAGGTTTGCATACCAGCTACATGAAGGTACTTTTATTTCTGTTGTTTTGAATCTGAGGCTCCAAACTGAATTCTCATTTTCCAAATGCAACTGCTGGAAATTGATGCCTGAAAACTTTTCAAGCAGTGATCAAAGTCTGATGTGAATTAATTTGTCATCATAACAGAGCACTGCTTACAAGTTATTTCAGGCTGGATTTCAGCAAAGGCAATAGATATCTAGGTTGACAATTTCATTTAAAAGGATAGAAAGCCTTACACTTTTCTTTCATTGGTATCTTGATTTAATGAACATACAAACACATCATCACCATATGTTCTAAATATCAGCCTCAGTGCTTGTTCTTAGGAAACATCTTGGAAAAATGCCAATGAGTGAAGCTTGGAAGAAGCTTGAAAAGGTTTTGAGACATATTGCTGCAGCTTGGGAAAGCAAATCCACTGGTGACTAATTACTCAAGAATTTAATTTGAATAGCAATGTCAATAAATTGCCAATACATACTTAACGGATATATAATGACAGAATTCATGCTAAGCATGACAAAGCCAGTTGTGTCAGTGACTGGATTTCCAAATAAATATGAAACATTAATCTCCACAGCAGGTCATAAATATGTGATGAAAATGTCAGCTTTCCTTCCTCACTGTGAAACCCTTGGATAAGGTATCATCACAAACAAGACTGTGGGCCAGAGGGTTGTTGGACACCTGTCCTTACCTCCAGAGCAGCATCCTCCAGTGAACTATCCCACTTCCCAACTCCCACCTGCTCTCTGATCCCATACAGAAGAACCCACACACCAGCACCCTGCCCTCCCCATTTTCCCCACCCTTAACATCCCCACATCTTTGATTTTGCTTTTTCCTGCCCATGAGTGCCCCTTATAGTATTTCTCATTGATTAGTGGCACTTATTTGTGTGAAGTGACTCATCAACCAAGGCCTCCACTGCTGGCTTTTGCTAACAGAGGGCTTTTAAGCTCTAGCAGTTTTCTTTTTTTAGCCAGATTTTTTTTTTTCCACAGCAGGAAACTCAGTGAGCTTGAAATAAGAAAAGTGCTGACAGTGCTGTCAGAACTTCAACCAAGGCCCCTAGGACAATGTAGTCAAATAGTCAAGCAAGATGTGGTTTCATTTCCAAAGTACTGCTCCCATTTTTCAACAGAGACAATAATTATTGAACAAATCTTCAGGTTCACCCGCACTCTGTTGTCTCATGGTTTTTTATTTGTTTTTCTCTCAATTTGATGAGAGACAGACTTTCCAGCTAATGATGTGATGGAGGTGGTGGTAGAGGATTAACGATGGGCATCAGTGAAGTGCTTTGTTCTGAGCACTAAAATATATTTAGTTATGCTCTGCAGCCCAAGGGATTGACAGCATGATACAAAGCCTTGTACCTCTATGTGGTCAATTCACAGCCATTCCAGGTTAATAAATCATGAGAGCCACAACCCCTGCGTGGCTGCCTGTCAGATGACATGAAATGGCTTGGGGTTTTTTTGCACATTAGCCACTTGCGGATGGGTTTGGCAAAACAAATCAAGGCAGCTGATGCAGTCACTGGCTGCAGCACCAGGGCAGCCTGGCGTCTCCTCCTGTGTTTGCCCATGGGCACTTGTTGCACCAGAATTTGGTGAAGTTAATTGCAAACTTTGGGCAAGAAAGGTGAAAGGTAATTACAGTTTCCAGTGCTAATTCCACACTGACCTTCCAGTCTAAGCTCACCAAAAACATGCTTATTTTACTTTTCATCAACAAAACTGTCACAGTTTCATTCACGGGACTTGCAGGACTTAGAGAATGTGGAGGGCTCTGTCAACAACACCTGAGAATAAGGACTGGGGAATAAGATATTTCACCACTGATCTAACCACAGGGTTCCCCAAATGAGCTTGTGAGGCACTCCGAGATCGCAGCCTCTAGATAACTTGCTATGCTTCTGGAAAATTCTTCCCAAAATTCCTTTTCTTGATGAGAATGACTCACCAGGTCTACCCTTCCTGGCCATCACCCAGAGATTAACTCACTTGTGCAAGGATAGCAAACAACAGTCACCTCTCTGGGTCCAGAGGAGTCTGTCCTGGAGGAAGGTGGTCTCTCTGGTGGAGAGCAGAATTCCCTTCTTTTAGGTTCCACTTTGGAAAAAATAGATGAAAAAGAAGTCAGCCATCGACAGCAGTAAAACCAGGCACTGGCACATCAAGAACCACCAACCCCTCCTGTAACAACGCTGGAAGTGAAACTGGACCAGGGACAAAACAGGGAGAAGAGCTTTGACTGATTGTTTGTTTATTTATATTTTCCTTGCAGGCTCTGCCTGTCCATCAGCTTGTGATGACCAAGGTGTTTCTTGCTCAACTCATACCTTTTCTTTCTGTTTAATGAGAACAACTTCTTATTCTGGAAGTCCAAAGCTCGAGCTCTTGAACTCAAGTTTTAAGCAAGCTCAGCCTTTCTAATGCAAAGGCAAACAACACCAGACTTTTTTTTTTGCAGTCTGAGTACGAATTAAACTCTCTGTCTAGACACCACATGTACTTTGCTCAGGCTTGAGCTAGGATCCTTTAAGATCTCAAAAGCCAGTGAGCCAGATTAGTACTTGCATGGGAGAACTACATGAAAGGCTGAGTAACTCAGCTAAGAGCACAAACAAATCAGCTGAAAGTAAACTTAATTCAGTCTTCCTTTCTGCCTTAACAATGTGTTCTGCAGGTTNAAAAAAGAGATCATACTGAAATCTAATCCAAAAGCAAATATCAGCCCTGCACTCAGACAGGTTTATCTCAAGGTACTTTTATAGCATGCCATAATCTCACTATTATTTAGAGTTTGCAAAGTGACAGTGCAGCCAACGAACTGACAACTGCTCATCCTTTCCGAGGGTTTGTTTTATGGGGCAGCAATAAGATAGAGAGGGGATGCGTAGGTAAATGATGGCAGTGTTTCCCACTATCTAAGAGTCACAGAAAAGATATTGGGAGAGAAGAATTGCTCATATTCTCTTGAATTCAGTCACAGCAAAGATGAGTTGATTCAGTGTCAGAAGGAAGATATCACCCTGTTAGAGATCTGCTGAGGGAAAGGAGCACTCAAGGAGCTTCCTTGACCCATTTTTGGGGGGCTGAAATGGCTTGTCTGCCATGGTTACACATTTTCATAGGCCTCCTTCGAGCCAGAAGGGGTTAAAAAGCCCAACTCCCTTTCTAAAAGTACACTTCCATGGTCTAATTTTTGGCTGTTTACCCGTTTCGGTGTGCACCATGCAAAGTAGCTCACTCCAAAAGATAATGTCACCTCTTTGGTGCCCATTGCTTGTTGACTTTGTGTCACAGACCTTTTTTCTCCTCACAATCAGCTTTCAGAGTAATAGCTGCATCAGCTGGCAGATAAATACAGAGATATGCTGCTTTTTTTTTTTTAAGTCACAACCATCTTCTTCACCCTCCTCTCCTCATGCAAGACATTTCTGAGAGATGGACTGAAAAAAAGACAGCAGATGAGACAGTCTCTGCAAAAAAAAAGGTTTCTAATGAAAATAAGTAAAGGAGACAGAGGCTGGGAAAACAGTCATGCCACTGCTGTTGTATCTGGGTGGGGAGGAGATGCTTTCAGACAGGAAGGGTGTAAGGTCATGGCAGCATGTCATGCACACAGATAGCTTTGAACAACCCATCTCAGCAATGCAGGGAAATGTGGCCATGTAAATGTGTGCCCGCTCAAAGCAAACATGCTAATAGTTCTTCACATCCAGCAAATCAGACAGGTGGTATCCATCCTAAAATGACTGCGCTCCTCTGGAAGGAAAGGTAGCGTACCTACTGCCCCCCACCACCGTCTTTGACAGGAAGACATAGCTTGGGAATGAAGAATATCGTGGATCTGAAAATTATGCCAGACACCTCAAACCCAACCGCAACTCTTTCACCACAATGTAATCCTTCTTCTCAAATTATTTAAGCAGACAGAAAACAATAAACCAAGTTCAGAAGTTTCATGGGGGCCATGTGTACAGAAAGGCAGAAGGAAATGATTGGTAAGGACAGAGACAAACATAACTGTCCTCTTGAAATGCTAGCTGCCCTATTACATTTTCAAGACCTCTTGATTGAGACGATAACTTACTGTTCTCTGCAGCCATTATTGAAAGCTTGTGCAGTCTCATCTCCCATATTTTTCTAGTATCTGTTATGTGTGTGTAAGAAGCACTCTTAATGTGGAGGTAAAGAAAGGGAAGCTGTATTATCTTTCTGCTGGAGAGGTTTTATCTTTAGTGATGATTGCATTAACCTGAAAGAAACACCAAAAACCCCTCCAGCACACTTGTTCTGCTCCACCACTCATCTCCTCAGCTCATACAGCTCATTGCAGCTCTCTCCCTGGAAGATCAAGAATCCGCTTAAAACGAGTACAGCATTTAAGCCGTGGTAAAATGCCCAGGATGAAGGTACAGCTTGTGATCCTGGCCTCAGGAAGGTGGTGTTCCTGGCTGCAACAGGAGCTGGATGATGCTGGGAGGCACTAGCCTAGACAGAAATGCAGTTAGTCCCTGCCGGAGGTGACAGGCATTTATTATTAATGAGGTCTCTTGCAGAACAGCTTCGCCCTCAGAAATCCCCAGTATTCTGGAGACAGCACAGAAGTCCATTTGTCAGCAGACCAGATGCCTTGCAAAGATAACTCAGCCTGACTACACCACGTTCCTGAGTTTTCTTCTCCAGGGTCCTCAGAAGTGAACACACACCAGACCCACTCCGGTATCGGTGACAACCACCCACAAAGACTCTCTGTTCTGAGAGCAAGCAGAATCTGGACAGGATCAGACTGCAGGAAACCTTAGTGAAGGATTAAAGACGGCTCAGAAGCAGGGTGATCAAAAGCAGCATTCACAGGTATGTGGTGCTCCAGGGTTGCCATGCAGCAGGAAGATCAAAATTAGCATGCACATGCAGGGGACCTCAATCCATGCGGGGGGTGAAAGGTGTGTGGCACACACCAGCTGTAAATATGCAGCCCAAACCATGCAGGTTGGTCAGCTGGAAAGGCTTAGTGCTATCATTAAGGGCCACAAAGATGAGGAGGGGTCTGAGCATTTCTCGTGTGAGGTGATACTGAAAGAGCTGGGCCTGGTTAAGAGAAGACTGAGAGGGGATCTCATTAATGCATATAAAAATCTTACAGGTGCCAAGAGAATGGTGCCAGATTCTTTTCAGCAGTGCCCAGAGACAGGACAAGGAGCAATGGCCATAAATTAAAACACAAGAAGTTCCACCTCAACACCAGGAAGATGTTCTTTCCATCGAGCGTGGCAGAGCACTGGGACAGCTGCCCAGAGAGGGTGTGGAATCTTCCCCTCTGGAACCACCCCAAACCCACCTAGATGTGCTCCTGTGTCACCTGCTCCAGCTTTGGCAGGGGGTTGGACTGGATGATCTCCCTTCCAACTCCAACCATTCTGTGATTAAGCACCAGGCAAGGAAAGGAAGTTTACAAGTACAACAAATCCAAATTATATTGAAGCTTCTTTCTCCTTGCGCCTGACTGAAAACACTAAGGAGAGAAAGTTGTAGAAAGCATAGAAGAAAAATGAGTACAAACTGCTGATGGGCAGAACCTTAGAAGGAACAACCTCATGGAGAAGGTCATGGGTGGATTCAGGAGGGAAGGAGGCCTCACTCACAGGCAGGCTCTGGGTATTTAAAGGACGGGCTCAGAGACAAAAGGAGATCGGTGGGAAATGGCAATAACAGGCTTGGTACCCCAGCAGAGGTGTAGCAATCCACAACGTTGTGCAAATTCATTACTATTCATCACTACTCAATGATTCCAATCATAAAGGAGTTCAGCCAGGTGCACGTTGTGCAAGGTGTCTCCCAGCCACTCACTCAGAAAGATTTCAACCCTGTTAGTATCATACTGACTACTGGAGCCATGTTTTGCCCCAGTGAATTCACAGTTTCCTGAATATTATGATCAGAAATCTCTCATTCACTGAGCTTTCTCCACTTTCTTTGGAGGTCCAAAGGCAACTGGGAGCATTAATGGAGCCGTTTCCACCTAAAAAGGCTGTAAGATTTTACTGAAGGAGGTAACTATTGTTTTGCAAGAGTAAACCAAGGCAGAAAGAAATGGTGTGATATTTCTCAGGTAACAGAGCAGCAAATAGGTAGAGTCAGAAAGAAAACTCAAATCTCCCCATTAACAATCCCATATTCTACTTATTTTTGTAGTGTTTGTGATACCAAACACAGGAATAAAAGAAAGAGTGCAGGAGCAATGCTATTTTGAAACTCGCATTTAAACAAGAGTAAGTGACAAAGCAATTTTTTTTAAATTCCAAATCATTAAAACCACAAGGCAGCAGAGATTTCTCCCAGCTTTGGCATTTCCTGTCAGCACGAGGGGTTTAGAATAGCCCACACAGTGTTCCTCACAACGATGTTCGTCATAGAGGTGACCTTTGGGTGAGCACTGGACCGGTCAGACACCACTGCATGGGCACAGCACCAGGTGAAGCCTGAGCTGCAGCTTCCGTGGGGAGAAGATTTCATTCCTGGATTAACTGAGGGAACCACCTTATCTCCTTTTATCAGAACAGTGCCATCTGGGACACTCCTGGAGAAATGTGGAAGTTCAGAGGGCTGTTATTCCTTACCTGAGTCCTATTCTCCTGGTCTTAAGGGCATTTTATTTGCTATCTATGATTCTTACCGTGGTAACCTCACATTCCCTTGGTCTGGGGATGAAGCAGCATTAGAGCTCTCTGGAAGATAACACAGCTAATCAAATCAGCTGACAGGTGATCCTGAAATAATACCCTTTACCAACACGAGACAAAAAAGTGAATACATGTATAAACGTGGTACAGCACTTGGGCTGCAGATCAGGAGCAACACTCCTCAACATAAATTAGAATCTGTCTTCCAAAACGCCTTTAAAGATAATTTTTGCTGCAGTGTTCCATGCCGTGGAAAGCCTTGGACCTTCGCACCACAAAGGGTGGACAGAGCTGGGTGAATTTGGGATGTAAGAGAATGTGAGGTCTATCTCTGAGACTGCCTCTCCGCTCCTGTGTCTGCTTCCTGATCACTTGAACGTGGAACACTGCTGCTGATTCAGCCACTTACCACCCACCCCACAGGCACGTGGAGGTACATACCTGCCTCTCCTGCTTCAGTGATCAAACCTCAACAACACCACAAACCCAGACTGGGCCATCAAATAATGAGTGGTGTGAACAGATAATAGAATTTTCTAGGCTTATCTAAGTCTTGTGGGCACACGCAATTCCTGACATAGCTCAGACGAGTTTAATTTCCCCAAGACATTTCTCTCTATGTAGAAGAGCAAAAAAAAAAAAAATCTCACTGCTGCACACTAGTCAGATGCACTGCACCTTGGTTCATAAGCAAAGGAGGGTTTACAGACTTCCTCCTTCTGCAACTATAAAAATGGATTTGCAAGTCCTTGTATTTAAATGATCATCTGTTATTTACATGTATGGTTGTCTCAGGGTGCTTACCTGCTGACCACCATCAGCCACAAAAATTCCCTTTCACTCTGAAACATAAAGCCTTTTGATTTTACAGATTATTATTTAATTATTGACCCACCTCAGGTTATCTTGGCCTAGTGGGAATACTCATTGGCCACACATGCTGTGATATAATGCAGAAACGTGAATCAGACAAAGAAAGGACCTCTTTTTAATTTAAAACATACATCCTGATTCCCATTGATCCTATTATGCACCTTCACAGCAGATTAACATGTCATTCAACCAGCAAACCAAAGAAATAAAGCAAGGTGTCACACACAAGGAATGCCTCCACGACAGAAGGCACCACCACCTCACATATACAAGGGAGCTTAAGCAATTAAGGATAAGAAGTGTTTTCTTAACAGGAAAACATGCACCACGCAGTAAAAGCAATTCCTTCCTCTATCTGAGCGGTAAAGAAATATTCCCCCGTAGCAGCAAGCCACGATGGATGGGAGACTCAGTCACTTTTTAACTACTGTAGCAATACTGCAGTTATCTTGATTTACACCAGCTGAGGATCTGAACACAGTGATCTTCAGCGATCTGCCAAAAGCTCAAACTTCTTTTGTTCTTCCTTCAAAACATTTTTTTGTGGAAAGGAACGGCAGTTTCCAGGCATTTTGCCATGGTAATGGCAAGGGTCCACCAGGGAAAAATTCAGGATGTTGTCCTAGGAGCACAATCACACTTCTTTCCCTTTTTTTCCTCTCTCGCTTTTTTTTTCCCCTCTTTCCCTCTGACTGATGTTTTTTTCATGCAGGAACGTCCACAGTAAGCCCAGGATCAGTTTTGGGCACACTCACAAACATGTCAATCTTTGCATATGGTTACTCACAGAGGAGGAATGCATTATATAACGCCTGCCTTTGTCTGAAATCAATCAGTCTTCTGATTATTTAGTGAAGACTCTCAAATGTCCTTTCTCTTTCTCCATTTGCAGTTTCTCTCACCCTTGGACTTCTCCAGTGCAGCCTGTAGTTTCCAGAGGAGGTGGAACAGACAGATACTCTTTTGGAAGCTGTCAGTGTCTATTCCCGTAAGAGATGGAGAGGTTGCTCTTGATCATAGAGAGCAGATAGTCTTTGCCTGCAGACTGAGCACCTTTGCCTGCAGTAGTATTCAGCAGGAAATAAATACGGGTAAAATCAGGAAAAAAAAATCTGGTTCTGAGTAAGAACTCTTACATCAGCATCAATTCCTGAAATGCAGTTTACTCAGGAACACAGATTCTGTCCCCAAAAGGACAACCAGCCATGCCACAGGTCTACTCACAAGCATGAATTTCAACATGTACATACAGTCAAAGGCTTGTTCTTTGTGCTATTCTTAACATTACTGTAAATTAGCATATGATAATGTTATTTCTCCTATTAGAGCCTTGGTATGTTTTGCCCCGTAGCTGTGATTAGGGAAAGAAAAGGAGGATAAGCTTAAAATCTGGTTTTTTTCCCCCAACTAGGTTAACACAAACACAGCCCAAGTTGTGCTTAAAAACAAGCTATTTCAGAGGAGGCATAATATTCCATGCCTGTTATTAAAATACTTGAGCTCATGCTGAACAGATTAATAGTGCTGAACCAGCAAAAAAAAGAAATCTCATAATGCATTTCTTTGCAGGGATTCCGCATCCATGTCGCATTCTTCATCAAGGCAGGCATAGAAATTACTTTGCTACAACGCCTCTGTTAAAGCCCAGACCCAGCTCTGGATGGTGTGTGTGTAACACTCGTCTCACGTCTCTGGACATACACATATGCACAGAGGGGCCACAACTGTTGCAACAATATGTGGTCACTTACCACGTATTTGTACAAATACCATCTTCTCCCCAAACTGGCATCCTATTTATTACTGTAAATGCAGTGCAGACTGCTGGTGACTGACAGCTATTATCTTCCTGGGGCTGCTGGGTGGCAACACCATCAATTCAGCTGACGTGAGGCAGAGGGGAATATTTAACCTGCAGAGGCCAGGAGCCCAGCATTCCCAAAAAGACATCTTACATACCTCAAATATTACCATCACAACTGGAGCACACGTCTGTGGCTTTGCCAGGCCCTTCCTTTGTTTGTTCTGTATCCAGGTCTTGCTGCTGCTGTCATGCCAGCAACTTGCATGATCACCCAAGACAGCACAAACAGATGTAACTTAATATCTCCTCAGGAGATTATTACAGAGCTGTTATGCTTGAAATTAGGCACAATGATGCATTTTGCATCAGGAGCACACAATCAGGAGCAAAAGGCCTGTCAGCAAGGCAAATTTCAGATGAAGCATGCTAATACTGAGCTGGAAAAGGCCTTCTCACCAGCAATCATTTTTTGTGGGTAGTGAGATATTCCAGCCAGCCAGCCATACATCATGAATATCAATTACCACACAGACACATGCAAAGAGACGCGCACATGCACGCACACAAACACTGAGCTGGCTTGCTAATTGTCTGATAAAATTTGGATGCTTCGTAGCTAAGTGATTTTGGTGGCTGCCAAAACAGAAAAGTCTTTATACAGCAGGATATTTTAGCAGAAAAAACAGAGCATGAGTAGAAAAGAGGATTCAGTTCATTAACATTTGGGTTCAAAACTCCTTGCTTTGGTTGAAGTCTAGCACTAAATCTACTACCTTAGCACTGATGTTGGAAAAGTTGCACATCAAGTTTGAGTGAAGAATGGAAGACAGGGAGATCCCTACATGATTTGTTCTTAATATTCTGAGAACCTTCCCTTCCTGATACCTTGCAATAGGCGTAAAGGTGACTGTCAGGGTCTTGCTGTGCAGCATCTCTCCCTCTCTCTGTGTATATCTGTATATCTCTAGATCTGTATCTCTTTATACCTATATCTCTTATATCTTGGAGGCCTACTAGATTTCCATGATAGCTGTAGCTGTAATCTGAAGGTTCACTCCAAGTCTGGAGCATATTTTGGCAACCTGGTGGGGAGTCTCTCTCCTGGCTTGGGGAGACCTTGCCTGATTTGTGCTTTATCATCACACACATCGTTCTTACATCAGACAGAGTGGGAGGCAACTTTGTTCAGTTTGTTCTCAAGGACGTTTTTCTGCTTGTTTTCATGCAGGCAAACAAGTCCTTTTAAATTCTCTCCTTTAAGGTTGGTCTGATAATTTTTGGGTGTTTTTTTGAAAAGCAGTTTTTGAAAAAAAACAACTAAATAAATCAGCTTATAGAAAACAATGCCTCTTACTCTTGTCAGATTGACACACCGTGCTCCACATGGTGAGTCCCACCCAGTTCCATGAGTCCACTTTACATCACCACTGTCGTGTCATGGATGTGACTGATAAGAACAGATAAGAGGCTGGGAAATTTCCAAATTCAAGAGGTGGGGTTTTTTAACTGTAAAAAAAAAACCAAAAAAAACCAAAACCACAAAAATACCCACAAAACCAAAACACAACACCTCCCCAACAAAAAATAATTTTAAAAAAATAGAAACTTGTAAAAAAATACCTCAACCGATGTAAATTTCTTTAAAAAACAAAAGGAAAATGCTTCATATTCTGGATGGTGAGTTGATTCCTCTTCATCTTTATGCAAAAAATTACACAATCCAATATGAACTGAACCATGCCACATGCAGCCTCCTCATCTCACTTGGTACATGTATCAGAAGCAGAGCACTTTGGCTTAGCACTAGGTATTCCACAAGCTCATCCCATTTGCTGGTTTAATCCTCACCAATACTGCTATCCTCCACGCTCCACCTCATCCTCTGAAAAGAAATGCAAATGAATGAGATTTATAGCCTGGGATGTTTTCAAGTCTTCAAACAAGGTGGGGTTTCCACTGCCCACCAGGCTCAATGAGGAGCCTTTGGCTGCAAATTCCTTTGACTGAGCAACTCTGTGTGCATGTCAGTAACACTGCCCAAGAGTGCCAGCATCCTCCACCCATTTCTTTGCTGGCTTAGAAGCACATTTCAAAGCCTCCTTGGACTGCTTGGCCTCTTGCTGTGCAAACAAGCAATGCAGGGCACATCCGTAATCACAGCAGATTCTTCTGTATGCATTAACTTCAGCCCAGACTTGAAAACAGTGAATATGTCCAAGCCAGGGATCACCTCAAGTTCATTCACTCCTGCTCAAGACCCTGACATTCTTCCCTTTCTGGGTTTCTGGCGACTAACAGCACCGGGTTTTGCATTCAGTAACTCTCAGCCAGATGGCAAAAAAACCCCACCATCACCACCCACCAGCACAAAACATCAGGATGATCTTTTAATGTGAGCTCTCTCATGAACTTGAAATGAGGTTTTCAACGCGTTTTCGCCACTCCTGGGTATTTGTGGTTGTCTTTCCTTTCTTTCCAGAAGCCTCCAGGCAGACAGTGATATTTCACTGTCTGGCTTGACCAGGATGACTTAGACCGTCAGGCAGAAAGAGGACAGAAGCAAAGCTCAGGGTTGTGGTGGCTGGTTCACTGACACTAGACTACACACTGTCCTTTCCTGTGCGAAAACCAGCACAGCTGGTGGGGCTGAGATGCCTGGAATGCCCTGGCAGCGTGGCACAAGCCCGGCCAAACTCTTTCAGGACAGCAGCACGAATTTGTCCAGCACAGCCATGATGATGAACTGCCATTGCACAAAGTGAAATCCGTGGTTTCTGTCCTCTTGTAATGGTCAGCTGTCCACATCACTAAAATAACCTGTGCTAATTGGCACCTACCTCAGCGGAGAGCCCAATGATTAGAAAGATGTGGAGAGTGAACTCCAAGCTTGAGGTGATACCTCTAGGTCAGAGATGAGCAAAAATTGGCAAGACAAGTGAAACAGCCACTTCCTCTACCTGCGCTGTGGATGAATAAAGGACTTTATATTCCAGAACTGTCAATCTGGCTCCCCCCCCACCCCCCGCAGCACAAGTTTCCCTAACAAATAGAAATTAAATTTGTTCAAAATTCAACCTGTAGGGAAAGGAGCTTGGCTCTATTTTAATGGGGCCTTTATAAAGGAGCAGGAGGAATAATGGACAGTCTCCGTGCTACTGTGTTAACAAGCTTCCACTGTTGATAATGGACACCCTAACACACCGTGGAGAACAAAGTGCATCAGGTCTGCACACACTGGGCAAGGAGAGGGCTGGAAAACTGAAACCTTCCTCTTACTTTGCATCCTCTCCTAACTATTTCTACCTGTGCCAGGAAAGTTTTTCCAGTGTCAGGAGGTGAAAACGACAATTTATGTAGGAAGAGCTACAGGGAAGCGTCAGGCACTGGTAAAAAGTATTGGGACGAGCAAAGGAATTGCTGAATTTTAGAGAAGAGCAAATGCAAGTTCCATGGATCGTGAACAAAAATGAGTCTACACGAGTGGAAAGCATCTTAGTATCTGTTTGCCTCAAACAAAATTAAATCTTGATGGAATTATGAGGAGGAGCTCCCTAAGAAATGATGTGCAGGAGATAGAAATGGGAAAGGAGACAATAAACAGCAATGCTTTTCAGGTGCAGGCAGTTCTCTTACCGTGCCATTCCCAGTGCTGATATGCATCCATAACTTTTGACAGGGTGAAATACCGAGCAGCAATATCACCTCGGAATCCTGCCTTTACTCTTGCTGCAAAACCACTGAGCACAGCTGTAACTTTACAGGAGTCGTAATCACAACCCAGCAGAGGAAGAACGCGGGGAAGTTCTGATCAGTGGAGGACAAAAAAAGCCCCACATAGAATGTTTAAAGACACACCTGCAGAGGATCCTCATTGGTTGGCATTGGTGGAGAGAGCAGCAGCAGTGAGAAGAGGTTTGGGGATTATCAGCACACGGCTGAAACCAAATGTGAGCCACCTCATTGCCAAAAGGAAGGGAGAGATTTGTGTCAGGTTTAGCACCCCGTGAATAAAGCCAACATTTTCCAGTACCAGTGGGCAGTCTCAGATCCTCCATCACTTGGAACCTTTGACTGGAAGGCTGATGGCCACACCATAAGATGATTTTGATTATTAAAATGCAAGGTGGGATATTAAAGGTATGTGTTGAGTGCACTGAAAGGGTTCAGGTGTGTAAATGGATGAAGCATCTGTAACAGAAATACAAGGATGGGACTGAAAAAGCGTTCCAATCACAGATAAAATAGCAATAACCTCCAATGCAGACCTAGAGTGTGCACTTCTAATGCCCACACAACAGTACCTGCTTCAACTTCTCCCCTTTCCCCAGGCTCCCAGGAGCAGTGTTTACCTTGCAGAGATCTCTTCCACAGTCATTAGCAAAGCCTTGCATCAGAAAACTGATCAGCAGTGCTACTGTATCCATACATGTATTATCTGAAGTGAATTGACAGTGTTAGATTCTTCAAGAAATAAAAAAATCAATATTAAAACAGGCAATCCAAGCAAAGCTAGTTTGCGTAAGGAGAATTTCTATACTGCTTACAAAATGAGAGCTCTCAAATTCTCTTTATAGCTGCAGCATGTTAAAAGCTAATTAAGAAAAGTTTGGTTCCCTAGAAGTATTTCAAAAAGTAAATTTCTTTTCATTCGTATCAATGTTTCACTTTAAATTTTTCTTTTAAGAATCCACGAAAACTTTAACTTTCCAGTGGCTGAAGGAAAAAAAAACCAAACCTTTCCCAGCTTCTGAAAAATTAAGTAGGGGAGTGTCGACATTTTAGAGAAGAAAATTAGTCTGATTGAAATGCTAGTCTCTGACAAAAAGGAAATTTCTATTAAAAAACCATTTTGATCAAAAAAAATGTGCATCCTGCTTAATCTACACACACTTGATTGTGCCATCTGTTTTATTGGGGTGACTTCTGGGTAACCAGTGTAGCCAAACAAACAAGAATGACTGGTACTTATTCAGGAGTAAATTAGAGTAAGCTTCAGAGAAACATATTTAGTTATCGCCAAACAGCAAGAGTGATGCTTTGAGGTGTGAAATTATACCCACTGCAGCACAGTTGGAAGAGAAGGTTTGCCCCTGGGGTGGATGAAAAGGAGATGGACCTCAATCTTTTTATCTTTGGAAGAAAAATGCTGCTCAGTCTGCAAGCCAGTGAGTGCCATGGCATGAGGGGAGGGGGAGAGGGGAAGAGAAGGGGGAAAGAAAAGGCTGAAAAGCTGAACACCAGGAAAAAATTCACTTCCTCACCAGTCTCTCTCTGCTGTCCAAGAAAACACCAATAGAAATGCCAAACATGTGCTGTCCCCCCTCTATGCAGAAATTTTCAGGTGCTCGTGTTTCCTCTCCTCCACAAAGTTTTGCTGCTGCATCCCTCACTCACCTGCTCTTCTCAGAAAACTCCTGCCCTGCTCTAACCATCTTGGAGACCAAAGGAGCTGCCTTTGGATGATTTAGTCTGTTTTCTTCCTAAATTATTATTCCGTTCATCATGCCACAAGGATGCCCCAGTTAGAAGAATGTGTCTCAAAAGATCAATGACCAGCTAGGACATTATGGTTAGTGCCTCACAATGCAGCCATTCAAAGCTTCTCAGTGACAGCAGAGAGCGAGCTTGGATTTTCTGATCTAAACACTCAAACTTCCCTGTGCTCAAGTAAAAGGATAGCCTTCACTGCCTGAGAGCTTTGAAGAGAAGGGAACATGGGGAGGAACAGAGCTGTCTAAAAATTTCCTCCACTCGCAACTTAAAATGATCTTCTGTGCTGGTGAGGCAGGGGCCAGGCCCTGCAGGAGAGAGGAAAGGAGGCCTGCACTGGAGGCAATGATGTGATTGATACCTCAAAAAAGCAGCCCAGGATCTGGTCCAGAAATATATTCAAAAACCCTGTTATTTCATTTTGGAGGATAATTCCTGAGCGTCACAGCACGGACAACAATTTTTTGGATGCTTTGGTCACCTGAAGTAAAGGCCAGAAATATTCCCTGCCTCCCCCTGCACACCATGTCCACTCAGATCAGCAGTTAATCCAATGGATTAACATTATAGACCCTCTTACTATTTTAAATTTGACAGAAGCCATTCCACTTCCCCCTGAGCTTCTATTCCTTGAAGCATTTTACTGCCAAGAAAGCAATTACATTATCATTTCATAACGATCACCGCATTTCCACAGGTAACACGAATTCTACTGCATTTGTGAGTAAAATGGTATTTTCATTGCACGTAACAGTAAACATGGGCAGTGGCTATTTAACAAATCAGCTCTCAGACAGTACTTTAAGAGATCCAACTGTTTCTACCACACAATCAAACATATTTCCCCAAAGCCACCGAATGATAAGCAATTTTTTACATCAGGAGAGACCATAAGATGTGAGAATAAAATATATTTTACTGTTTACTTTGAGATCTTTATGGAAAACAAACAAGCAATCCATCAAGCTGGCTGACTTTGTCAAGTTACTGGAGACCAGTTAACTGAATGAGAGTCACTGGAAACAGTTGAGTAAATATTTAAGAAGATCAAATGGAGGAACATTTGGTACAGCACAGCTTGCTGAAAGATTGCAAAGATACCAGCATGTTTCAGGAGAGGCAGGTCACGCCTCAGAAAATTGCTGGAATTCTTTGAAAGTGCTGTATTTCCACCAGGACAGACAAGGGAAATAGAGTGGACTTCGTTTTTCAAAGTATTTGACAAAGTTCCTTGCTTGAGGTTAATGACCTAAGGAGCCAAGGCACAGTACAGAAGAAAAGTTGCTGGAGTGAAAATTGACTTCAGGGCAAAAACCACAAGGAAACTGTAAATATGATTCGTGAGGTGGGAAGAGAGTTGCCGGTGCATTAGCGGGTGAAAAAATGTAGGGACCTTCCTGGGTAATTTTTGTAATAATAGATTTCAATTTTTTTTTCTTCGTTTCTTCCTTCTCTCAGTTTACGCAATTATTTATGAGGTACTGGATTCATAGCTTGAAGTCTGCAGAACTATTCTTTTAATCCGTGGGACGGGTGGTACCCACATACCGGTAAATTGGGATTACTTCCGTGCCCTGTTCTGCAGTGAGGCAAGGAGGGTTGAGCAGCCTGGCTGATTCCACTTGCCCACTCTGACCCTGCCCTCCCTGCCCTGCGCACTGCCTGAGGTGCTGGCATCAAGTCCTGGTTTTCTAAACAAATGCATTTTTAAAAAAATTATGGTCAAAACGAGAGAGTTGTTTCCCAAATTATTTGTAACCCAAATTAAAAAAAAAAGTAAGCAATAACATTTTTACCACTTGCAAACAAGCCATTCACAGATGCACTTCTCCAGAAGAAATGTTGAAGGTACAAAATCACATGGAGCAATAAGAAAAAAAAAAATAGACCAGAAAAACATTTCAGTAAACCCCATAAAGAAGTGCATCAAATGTTAGAGTGCCCATTTCTAAATAGCTTAGCAGTGATGAATTAGACATTTTAATGGCTTCAAATAGGAAAAAACTGGAAAGACAGTTGTCACAGAAATCTAGTGGGCCCAGCTCTGTGCTTCTAGATGTAATTTCCAACACCACTTGCTGATAGAATAATAATACCGTTTATAATAGCTTGTTATTTGTGTCTGTAACACCATGTATTAATGATTTATTAACCATCTGTAATGATATATAAATGGACCATGAATATAGAGGGTGCTTATTATGCATGGATTTAATAAAGTTGCATTCTCCTACTCGGTCCCCTTTTCTGCCACTTGTCCACATCCCATGTTCTGGACCTGAGTCCTGACTTGGTGGCAAAACCAGGGACATGGAGAATTCAGAATGAGGTGTTTGGAGCAGAAAGACATCGGTTCCTTCCGACAGACCATGTAGATAATAAACAGAAGGATTTAAAGCACCTGCAGAACGTGCACCAGTAAATTGCAAATGCACCTTAGCCCAGGTAGGCAGCATATAAACAGAATAATGTCTTGAAGCAAAGAATAAAAAGCACCACTATTTGCTGAAAAGGCAATGCTACGCTTTATAGTGTGGGAGAGAGATTTGGGAGCACTTGAAGAAAAATTCCCCTGATCCCCCAGCCCCATCTACAGCACTGTACAGCTCCAGTGAACAAAGCAAATGTGATTCTGCGTTATAGCACAGGAGCATGAGATAAATCAAGGGAGGTGGTAGTAATGTAAATGTTATATTTACAATGGAAATGCTGATACAACCCCTGACTTACAGAGGTGCTTGGCAGGAGCTGCCATAATATGGGGAGATATCATTTAAGCAGTGTTTGCAGAGCTGATCATTGTATCTCGCAAGGAACACCCTGTGCTTGCTCATGGAGATGCAAACTGCTGGCTATGAATCAGCCAGAATGACTAAATACACACTGCACAGGCCTTACCTGGAGAGAGAGAGAGAGAGAGAGAGGGAGAGAGAAAAAAAAAATTATTCAA
>VWZW01000333.1:94173-107199 GCA_013397115.1 Edolisoma coerulescens | reverse complement strand
GTCTTGTTGGGTTTGTGTGGCCAGTTTTTGGTAGCCACATTCTCACTCCCCTGTGGATGGACAGGGGAGAGAAAATGTGATGATGAGCTCATGAGCTGAGATAAGGACTGGGAGAGATCACTCACCAAATTCTGTCATGAGGAAAACAGAATTTTTGAATTAGAGATATTAATTGAATTTGTTGCTAACAAAATCAGAGCAGGATAATGAGAAATAAAATAAGCCCTTAGAAACACCTTTCGCCTACCCCTTCCTCCTGCCCAACTCAACCTGCTCCCCCAGGAGGCACGGGGAGGCAGGAAATGGGGATTATGATCCATTCAGCACAGGTTGTTTCTCTCTCTGCTCAGGGAGAGGAGTCCTTCCCCTACTCCAGTGTGGGTCTCCCATGGGGTCACAAATCCTGACAGCAAACCTGCTCCAACATGGGCTCCTCTCTCCACAGGTCACAGCCTCTCTCAGGCATCCCCGTGCTCCAGTGTGGGCCCTTCCAGGGGCTGCAGGGGCACAAGTTTTTATTTTTTCTCTTTATTCATTGGAGACTGACTTTTGAGTAACCACGCAGGATAAGAGAGAACTGAATCATATGAATCCTCCTCTACGATTGAGCGTGATGGTGTGAGAGACAACAGTCTGGATCAGAAAGGAAAACCTTGAACTGAAGTTCAGGAATTTCCCAAGGACATGGGTAATCTGGGTGCAAGTTCCCAGATATGTGTGGCCTTGGTCATTCAATATCTCATGGCTTGACCTCTACAGCAAAAGCACCTGGCAAAATAAAAATTTAAGAGACATTTTAAGAGAAAGGGGGGAACTCTGACCCAGTGGTGGCATAAGGACATTGGTCAACAGGACTCAGAAAGGTAGGAATTCCAGACTTGAGAAATCATCAAAAGCAAAAGCAGTCTTTTGTGGTCTACTCTCAATTGTTTTGCCTGGCAGCTTGGAATTCATAGAGCTGCTGTTTTTAGTTCTGAGGGAGAAAGTGCCACTGCCTGTGCAGGTTTCATCTGCACTTCAAAGCCATCCAGAAACCATGAGGAAGAACTCACCACTGCGACAGAGCTGCTGGGAACAGCAAATGTGGTCCCATGGGTGGGACATCTGTTAGCAAAAATAACCCCAATGAGAAATTCTGCTGTTTCCAAACACCCAGGATGATCTGGGACAGCTCTTGACCCCCATCAGGCTGGCAGACTCAGAAACCTGTGTGGGGACATTCTGTATGATGAAAGCCAAATTCACCATGGTATGTAAGTATTTAACACAAATAGCCTTTCTTAGAAGGATTTTGTGTTGAGGAGTATTTTTTTCCACTAAAAAAAACATTAAAAATGACATCATGTACTAACTGGAATACAAAATAAAGAATGCATTTGAGATCTAGTATATGTGGGGAATTTTTTTTTTTTTTTTAGAGATTAATTTATTTCATATATCCATGCTAATGGGGTATTAGCATTTGTATTAAGGACACCTGAGTGCCCCAGCTGAGGCCAGATCCCTGTGGTGCCAGGAACTGAACACACCCAGGGGTTAGAAATCATATTAGTTCCTTCCTTAGATGTTCTCAGACAAATAAATAGAAGAAATATGTATTCTCATTTTACAGTTGGGCAACTGAGGCACAAAGAAATTAATCACCATTCACAGAGCCTGAAGTGCACACCAGTGCTTCTCAGTCCTGCACCTAAGTGGTAAGGCTATTCTTTCTCCCATATCTTTTCTATGAGAGTCTTTACATTTTGTTAATTAAAGACAAGAAACGGTGACTTCAGTCATGATCAAAAAGAATTCACACGTTTCCCTTGCCACAATGGGACTCTGTTGTTCATCAGCTGTAGGGCACATCGATGTATTTTTCCCAGGCAATTGTCTCCCCACCATATGGGCTCTCAGTTGTGTCTTTACCACATATATAAACTATGAACTGGAGCCATTGCTCCTGTCCTTAAACTGGTCATAATAATCTTTCCCCTTATAAAAAAAAAACCCAAAACAAACCAAAACAAAACAAAAATCATGGCCATTCATTTGTAGAACTTGGCAAATGAGCTTCTATTTTCAAAAGAGGATGTCTACACTAGTGAAGAGTGCGCTCCCCCCCATGAAGCATCTGGGTGTGCTCCTGGGCAAGACCTTGGCAGACAGAAGAAAGGAGATGAGTACTGTGAAAATGCTGCAGGAAACAGGAACCTGTTGCAGACCGCTCCTACCAGCAGAGCGGTTTTATTGGCAGATACACCCTAGTGCGTGTTTGTGTATGTTTGTGTGGAAACTGGGGACCCTGTCCAAGCCAACGGTAAGGAAAATACAGCTGGATCCAGTGCACAGTGTCCCGTTTCTAAGGATACTCTGCAGATGCCAAGGAAAGCAAAGCATAAGTTCTTCCGAGCGCCCATCTCGGATTGCTGGAGACATGAGAGGGACGCAAAAGTAGAGGAGCTACAGATATGGACTAAAATTATCTGAAAGAAGAAATGCCCAGTAACTTCCATGGCCCTTTGATAAGGTCGCCAGGGAGCAGATGATCAGCAGAGATAACATTGTGGAACCGTACAGCATTTCCTTTCTGTCTGTGTTACATATTTAGCAATGTGCCATCAGGACTGCAGAGGACAGCATTATTTCTTGATTATACAATATCATGTATCTATTCAAACTTTTCTATGGAAGACAGCAGCATAATACATTATAAAACTATTTATTTTTCTGCCACTTCCAATTTTTTTCCTCCAGTCACTCCCAACTCGTTGGTCTCAACATCCATGATACATGAACTTCACTTCAGCTTTCGTTCAGAGATATTCACTAGAGCTGAAAAACAGGAAAAGTTTGGTTACAGCATCAGAAAAAAACCATTCAGACCTGCATCTGAAATTTATTTTGTCACAAAATTAAATTTGTTTTTCTCTTTAAAGGAGAAGAGTTTCCCCTTCTCTTCAGCTTATCAAGAAGATTCTTGACATTGTTTTGCTACATTACAGATCAACACGGGCTTTGGCTGACTGAGATATAAAGGCTGTGATACATAACCTGCTGCTGTTCAAATCACAGGACACAATCCCAAGACTCAGGTGGAAATTTGTGTCTTTCAGACAAATCTTCCTTCTCCTAATGCTGCCTTTTCCCACTTATGTATTGAACTGGTGACCAGAAAATGCAGGGGGGGGAGAAAAAAAACCAAACCAACAAAGCAATTCTTGACTGACCTAGCAGAGGAACAGACCTTCTGGCACTTTTCCAGCAGCCCTGACATCGAGGTTATTACAGAAATCCAATCACATGCTTTACAATTAGAGCTGGGGTTATCAAAATTACTGGCTTGTTTTTCACCGCGTCTAAGGTGAAAGGTGACAGAAAACAGCAAACTCACAGAGAACTGGTAAATACAATTGTCAAGCATATGGGCAAAGCACAACAATTAAGAAATGACCACTGGGATTAGGTTCCTCAGCCCTACATAAAACCTCTGACAATGGAGTTGAAGCATGACTGACAGAGGATCATGACTGCACTGTTCGGAGCTTGGATCCTTTAAAGCCCCTCACCAGAGCCCTGACACAAAAGTAATTAAATAAATCAGACAGAAAAATGGCATGTCCTTCACATTTAGGGCCACAGACACTGCTCATCGTTCCATGACACACATGCAATGATGGGGGGAAAAAAAATGTGTTAAGGAACTCAAGTACAGCCAACATTATAAAGCTCTAATTTCAGTGACAATTCTTCGGGCAGGCACTAGAAAGAGTTAAAATGGCCCAGTAATTCCCCAGTCTTGTCTGTCTACCTCCTAATTCCATCATCCGCTGCCATCCAGAGAATCTCAGGTTAAGTGATTTGATCATGCCTCCTCTGTCCAGGGCACCCACGCAGGGCAGCAGGAAGGTGCTGAGAGTTCGAGTGGTGTCAGCACGGGGTGAGACCTCTGTGCTGCCTGGGGCCGTTCCCTCGGACTGGGCCCTTCCAGGAATTCAAGAGTTGGATGAGTTGGATGCCAGTGACACAAATCCAACCTGCCAGGCAGCACAAAACAATGGGCAAACACCTGCAAGGGTTGTGAACAATCTGAAGAGTGAAAGGAGGGTGCAGCCTCCCAAGACTATACTTAGTTTTGTTTATCATCGACGATTAACTCCGCTCTAATTTACACCCCGCTGAGCATACCCGGGTCACAATCCATTTGTGTGAGGAACAACACAGGATTCAAGATCCAACTCTTGTTTTTCATTCCTTTAAGCAACAGCTGACAGAAAGTCTTGTTCCAGATTGTCTCTTAACAGTCTGTGGAGGGATCATGTATTCTGGGCACCAAACCAGCATCAACACTCCCGGGTGGGGATGGATGGTGAGAGGAGAAAGACAAGTGGAGGTAGGAATATCTTGCCAAAACAAAACAGCAGAACTTCCTGGCTTCTCCCCCAGTCTCCACAATTCACAGTCCTTCTCGAAGGAAGGTGGAAGTCCCAGCAAAGGAGGATTCTTGCAGAGCCCTGAGCTGGTTGTTCAGAATGCTGGAGAAAAGAATGCTTGTCCTGGTTGTGCAGGAATGGGTAATTATATCACACAGCGCAGTCAGCAGGCACATCCAGGGAATATGCGACTCAAGGAAGTAAAGAAGTTGTAGGCAGCAGTAGGTTGAGCTATTTGCACAACCTACCTGGGAAGAAATAATAATTTTCTTTGTGCAGAAGTACAAAAAGTACATGGTAACACAGTGGAAACATGTTCTTAAGTAAACAAGTGTTAAAAAAAAAAAAAAGCTGTTATAAAAATGCAATGGTTGGGCATTCAGGTTAGTGCATTTGCCAGGGTTTCTACAGCAACACAGTGAATTAACTTTCAATCATGATGAAATAGACTTCTGTTTTGACTATGTAGGAATTCAATTCACATGTCTTCCACTCTCCAGCTTGCTCACTCTCCTTGACTCTTTTCAGGGGAGAAAAAGAGAATGGAGGAGGCACCACCCACCATCCATTCAGCCTGACACTGTGGCTGCCAAGGTGCACATGTGTGGACTGACCACTTCACCGTGTTTGCAGCACAGCTGTTACCTTCTCAAGGTGAATCTGATGCTGTACAAAGAGTTTGGGAGATGATGAGCTCTTAAGAGCCCCGGTGGCTTTTCAAAGGGAAATCCAGTATTTTCTACACCCTCCCTGCACTCCAGGATCAAGACCCCTAAGAACCAGTTCAAAACAGTACTGCAACCTACATCTCGTATTCAAAACTCTGGGCTTTTAGTACCTTTTTTTAGGATGCTTTGGACATCCTCCTTTGCCTGCCCTCATGTGTTATGTAGAAGAAACATAACTGGTTTATTAATGCTGCTCAAGTCACATACACATGCATAGGCACACTCTCAGACAAATCCCTCTCTCTATTACAATAAATATCTCATAAAAAATTACATACCCTGAACATATTCAGCAGCAAAATAGCAGCTGTTGCATAGTTTGAGGGTTTTTTATTTTTAACTTATTAATATGCTGATCAGATTCTTGTAATCAGAAACAAGGGACATTAATCTCATAAAATATGTAAACTGTATTTTATCTGGGAAAAAAAAAGGAAAATGTCAAAGCTGTAGCTTCTTTCCTTTCTTTTCTTTATTTCATGAGGTGAGAAGACATCTGCAGGTGGAGTTGAAAGTGACTGCAGGTTACCACCACAGGCCCGGAGCAGTAGATGAGAGATCAAGAGAGAACAGACAGCTTTTGGTCCATTGTTTAATTTTTGTCCTGATCGGTGGCTGCTCTGAGAGCAGTTCTGAGACCCAGCCTATGTGAACAGAGTTGGTGGGTGCCTCTACACCCACCCCAGAAGAATCATGTTTACAAAAGGTATCCCTTGTAAGAACAGAGACAAACAGGAGCCCCAGAGATTTAGGTCAGCACCTGCCAAAGGGAGTGGGACCCTCTTTAGTGACTACAAATAAATATTTTACAGCACCACTGGACGAGGAGACGAGAGGCTGGCCTTCTCACTTGTTTCCAAGGACAATTTCTTCAGGAGACATGCAAAAGTTTATCAAGGAAAGAGGTAAAGGCAGGAGCAGTGAACTGGCAGGGAGGAGATTCAGGTTTGAGCATCAACACTTCAGGGACTTTGGTATCAAATCTGAGGTGTTTTAAACAGACCTGTTAGGGAACAAGAAGCTATTTGGTGGTTTCTGAGAATCTCAGCTTCCACATAGCAAACTGATCAAGATCAAAAACTTGGGGTAGCTATGTGTTTAGTGAGTGACCAATCTAAGAGAAAAAAACCCTGAAACAATCAGAACCAATCACAATAGGCAGAGCTGCATTTTGAAATTAAACTCAACAAATGTTTATATTTTATTGAGCTGAGGACATTGAGTTCTTTAGATGTTTTTACACTTTAATCAATATCCTTCTCCAGGTTCATTAAAAACAGGAGTGAATGTTTCAAATACATGAGTAGGGAGGGAGCAAGGCAAAAGATACATGAGTTGGATCAGTTAAGTTGTTTTCTACCGATGAAATACAACCAAAAATAATTAGGTCTTCTTGGGCTTGCCATACATCTCTTCAGAGGGAACAGCACTCTGGTCACCTCCACTGCAGCTAGCCAAGAGATACCTTCACACTGATGATTATATCATATCTGGTTGAGACTTACCCAATAGGATTTGTCATCTAAACTTCCATGAGCAGATCCAATCACATGAAGTTAAATCTAATGAGGCCAGTCCAGTTAAATGCACAAAAAAGCCAGAACAACCTTTGCAAAATCTTGGGGGCAACCAGATAGTTACGACCTAACAGATATGCCCTGAATTGGTGAAGCTAACAACTAAAACTTTTGCTTTTAGTTTTCCAAATTGAAGGGTGTCCACAGCTGCAGCTTTTTGGTTTGTTTCCACCACTAACCTGCCATAAATTGGTTGCAAACTGTGCTTTAGATATCAAATGCATACCTTAGTCTGAATATAAATTTAGGTCTGGAAGAAACTTCTGGTTTAATATCCCTGCACAAGAGGAGAACTTTAAGATGCCTCAGGAGCCATGAATTCTGTCTGAAACAGGGAGGCATTTTTGCTGGGTTTTTTTGGCAGAGTGTCTATAGCGCTGTATTAAGTCCAAACCTACACTTAACACACAAAGAGATAAATTTAGGAAGTTCGGGATTTGTCAGAAGCCAGACGAACACGCGGGGTAAAATACCTGCACAAAACCTGTGTCCTGCCTCGTCCCTCAGGAATCTGGTAGCTGTCAAAGCCAGGATAAGGGATTATGTTTGCCTTTGGTGTGTTCTGCCATCCTTATGTTCTGTCATGTGGATGCAAATTGTGGCTCTTGGTGCAGCAGAGAGAGGAGCTTAACAGAAGGTAGAACCAGTGCCCCTGAGGACAGCCAAAGATGCAGAGGCAGCCCTGGGCTGTTCTACAGGCAACAAGACACAGCAGCTTCTGCAGTCAAATAACAATTCAGGTAACAGACTCACACCTGCACCTGCTGTAGTCAAAGTTGTAGCAGTTTCACCACTGGGTGCCCCACACTGACCTCATATCCTTCTCTAAACTAGTGCTGTAGCCACAGGAAGAGAATAACTACAGGATTAAGCTGAAGTGAAAAATTTGAACTAAAATTTTTTTTTTTTTGGATGCATTTTCATAGAACATATTTTACGTGTGACAACCTTGCTAGACAGATCATTTACCCACCATGGTCACTGAACAGAAGACACCAGTTCTGTTTGCATATTTGCTGTTTCTGTCCTCATTTACAGGATGCTGGTGAAATTTGTAGAATATAATGCCAACACTGAACTCAGAAAGAAAACGTTCTCAGTTTTCAAATCTTTGGGAAAATCCTGGTGGATCAGCAATTAAAAGCACTCAGAGGACAATAAGAGGCATTTAGCCTCAGGCCTGGGACTGCCACTTGCTGCTTTTACACTGATGAGCTCCAGAGCTCCTGAATGAGATATGATAACAGCTGAATCATTCCAGTTCAGGTATTTGCACATCTGCAGCCTTTAAGGTTTCAAGCTATACAAAGATAGGCTAAAGCCTTGCTCAGAAAGATTGAGAACTAGAAAAATCCAGTGCTTACTGATAAGGCAGATCTTTGTCAGTCAGACTCACCAAACACTCTGACAAATGTTACTGATGACCCGTGGAAAACAAAGCACCACCTTAAGACGATTGCAGGAATGATGACCTCAGAGTGAGAAGAGTGATCTTCCTGCACAGACATTTCATAAACTGATGTCCAAACAGCAACTTTGAAAAGGTTTTCAGACATCAGCTAGGAAAGAAAGGGACTAGAGAGGAAGTTATATTCAAAGGAGGTGGGAAGCAAGTTAGAAGTACATTATTTGTGAATCAGACCAGAGAACTAGACACTGAGCTCTTATTTTCTGAGTGCCAGCTTGAAAAAGAAGGAAGGAAACTACAACTGTAGAAAACCATTCATGTACTCCTGGCTGAAGCCATCTCCAGGCCACTTGTCTGCTTTGCTGGTGGAACTGTCTTGGTCCACAGCAGGAAAAAAAGTGGTTTACAAGGCATTTGCAGGCCCTGCAAAATCTGATGATCATGAGAATGAAATAAAGGTGCAGAATTTCACAAAACTGAAGAAGTGTCAAGTTCCTTAAAGTTAAATGTACTTCAGTGGTCAATGGAGAAGACATAAGCTTCAGTGTCCAGGACAGAGCTCCAGGTAACAGAGTCTGATAAAAGACAGCAATTTTGCACAGCTGCAGGAAGAAATCACCTTCCTACTTCCTCAAAGAATGGAACAAACAGGAGACTGCAAAACACTGTATTACAGTGTTCTTTGCACATCCTGTGTGAGCTGCTCACCTTTAAGCTCACCAAACACCTCAATGAAGACAGAAAATATTTAAAATAATCTCCGGCATTCTGTGCTTGAAATAAAGGATACTAATCAGCCCAGCAGGCTTCAGCAAGGAAAGATGGAACTCTCAAACCAGACTCATAAGATTCACTAACTTCAATAATATGGCACAGCTCTCTCCCTTGGGCTTGTTGCATACACAGGTCTGCATGTCTTTTTTGAAGTGCCACGCATTTTATACCATGTCAGGAGAGCAAAGGACTTTAAAACTTTCTCAAGTATTATATGGCTTTTTTTAATTTTTTTTTTTTTAATTTGGACAAACACAGAAGCTTTCTCTCAGATCCTTCAGAAGCTGCAGAAGTTAACATGCCATCTGGATGTCCCTGAAGTGTAACAACAGAAACTTAGCGGCTGCTGTTATCTGCCTTCTGCACCACAAAGGCAAAATTCAGACTTTGGACTCCAAAGAAAAAAAAAAAATTGCTTCTCAGTCTTAAGACATTCCAGTCTTAATCAAGGGCAGTCACACAGAGGTATTTTGAGATGCAAACCTAGCTTGCCAGGTCAGAAGCTGCTAGTGGACAGTTAGTGCCAAAGACAATGGAAAGGAGAGCAGAGGAACAGCTGTGTCAGCAGTGCCCAGAGCTGTCTCCAGGCTCACAGAATGGCTCTGTGCCTGTGCTGATCACACCACTGTAGATTTATGTGTCTGCTACAGATCCACAACTGCATCAGGCTGTGGCAGCTGTAGATCCATAAGATCAGAAAGGCTGAGAAGGAGTGTGTGCCCGTTCCTCAGGGATTTTTGAGAAGAGGGAAAATCGTCTCGATGTTTGAAAAATAAAGCTAAAGACATCACTACCAGAGGCAATAATGTGGCTTCCCTTAACAGGCATTTTTAACCCACAGAACATCTCATCCTCAGATAGATATCTCAAGTAGGTCACTAGCTTGTGCCCTAGAAAGATTTATTCCTTTCCATTGCCTATAAAAAGCAGCCCAGATGATTAGCTCAGATTTAGACATCTAGAATTAAGTGAGCTAAGATGTTTTCATCATAAGAAGATACGATTATTTGCTTTGTTATTTAAACAAGGAATAAAAACGTTATGCTTGTGCTAAAAATCACTTTCTGGCTGCCAAACAATTGGGGTGTTTCAATGCAGAAAGATGGTTTCCTTAGGCGCATGAAGACTGCAGATACCTCAACACAGCTGTGATTCATTGAAGGGCACCACATCTGAACAAAGCCATCAGGCATAAGTAATGCTACAAGCAGCATTAGAACCTGCTACCCAAGTTGTACCAAAAGCTGAAATTTTGGTCACATTGGCTCTACATGATTAAAATACCTAGAGCCAGAAAAATTTCCCTGTGCAAGGACTGTGACTTCCGACCTCTGACTGCTGTAATTTGCTGCACCTCCACTGACTCCAGCACACTCATGTTAAATTACCCTGCAATGAATCTGCCCGTTCCCACAAAACTGGGGCGCTCAGCTAATTATCAGAACACCCACCTTGTTTTACATCACAGGTGCAGTGGCAGTGGTCTGAGAGCCCACTCTCCCACAGAAATTCCTGTGCAGCCCTGACAGCAACAGACACATTTGGCTGGTCAAATTCTCCAGCTGCTCCACTGGCAAATACTCCCTCGTTTCTGTAATTATTTTATGCTCTTAAAAACCTGTTATTTGATTGGGTATTTTGTTTGCAGTATTGTCTAATGAACAGCAGAGGATGCACAAAGAATACATGGACTGAAGAGGACGAGGTGTCAGGTACCCTATGGGGCCCAGCTCCCATGCAAAGCCAGAGTTTCCAGCACCTTGCACACCAGAGGCACAGAGAAATTCTGGTTGCTGCTCCAGGTTCATACACCCCCTCCATGGGATGGACAGAAACTAAATAGCGACACCCTGCCATGGCTGTTTGAGTCCTTTATATCATTTTTATCACTGTAGACTACACTCCTTGTCATCCATACGAACACCTGAATGCAGGGAAGTTTTCTCTTAACAGAAAAATCTGCCTCATGCAAAAATTAAAATGCCCTGTTTTCCCTTAATTTTGTGGGTGTTTTAGGTAGGCAGTAAACTAATCTCATTAGTCAGTCACTGGTTGTCATCTTTCTGGTTACAGACTGAAACATCAAATTCAACGGGTTTCACCACGGAAAAAAAGCATAAACAGATGAAATATCATCATGGCTTTGTTCAACTTCATGCTACTGAGTTTGCAAAGAAGCTTTGTCCAAAGTGATAACTTGGTGAACCTGAAAACAAGAGATCACTAAAACTTGTGGGTTAAATAATCAGGCAGGAAAAAACACTTATCTAATTGGAACATTGGCCACTCCCAGGCATGTCTATGTTTGTAAGGGCAATTAATTTGTTTCCTGTGTTTGATAGCAGTGAAGAGGTTAGCAAGGATGTCCAAAAGGAAAGTAGTATCATGAATTAGCATTGGGAAAGCTGCAGCTTGTTGCTTTTTCAAAATTTGATCATGAATAGCCTACAACTTCAAGTTTAGAAAACAATTTTTTTTTTTTTACTTTGGATATTATTGGTTATTTCTGCCTTAGCATATGGATGTGAAATCTGGAAATCCATCACAAGTATAGGCAGGTGTCTAAACACCTTCAAAAGCAAATTGCTAGAAAAATACTAGATGTTCCAAGGAATTAATTTATAAAAAATCCTAAGATTCCTCAGACAATCAGTCTTAAAAACTATCAAGTAAGAAAATAGAGGTATCTGGAGCATGAGCTAATAATTAAATCAGAGCATCTGCCATTGCAAGTGTGTTATGAAATGCTGTGAAAAAGAACATACAAAGGATTTTAACTGGCAAAATTGTCAGAACTTCAAAGCACAGAGGCTTTGGAAATTGCATCCCATTGCTGAAGTAACCGACTGAATGAACTTTACAACACAACTTATGTTTCTTATGGCAGGAAGGATCCAGATTCAAACTGGAATTAAAAAAAACCAGAACCTCCTGAACAGACCAAGCATGTGAGGACTTACAACAGACACACAGAGAGAAAAGTCTTGGAAATTTTTTTCTCACCAAGCTTACTGGCAAACTTGAGGGTGAAATATGTTCTCAGAAACACTGATCAGCTCACAAGTCAGTTGTGAATAGAAAAGTAGAAAAACCTGTTATTTGCAATGAATTTTTTAAAAATTTATTTCTAATGCCTACTTTTTTACAAACTATATTATTTGCCCATTAATTGAATTATAGACATTGCTTTTTTTAATGTTTTGGGCTTTTTTCTTTTAAAAAAAGCATCTCTTAAAACAAAATTTTCCATATAGCAGAGGTAAAAATTAAAAAAAAAGCTTATTGTTCTGATCTGGAATGGCAATTAAACTAAAAATCAATTACAGTTCTTCTAAATGAATCACAGATGTTAATATTTTTGTTTTGGAACAGATACTTCTATACCAATGGTTGTTCTGAAAACACTAAAATAATCTAACCTTTCCCTCCCTTCCTAATAAGGAGTGTGAACACTTCTCTTTTTTAATTAAATGTTGAAAATATTGAGATTTACATAGGCAGATTTGGCAGCCTTTACATGTTTACTTGGGCTGTGAAGTATATTTTTATGTATACCCCTGTATATAGAACAATTTCCTTTTTACTAAGTCTGTTTTATTAGATATGGATCAGACACTGGTAATGTCAGAAGACCTACTGTCTTAAAATAGTGTAAATCAGAAATGGTCACTGAAATGGCAGAGTCACAGGGATGTAAAAACTGCAAGAGGAGGGTAAGGTCCAGGGTGTTTGAAGTGTCTGAGGCACATAAGTAAAATAACTCCTGCCAGCCAGCAATTCCAGATCAGCTCTGACAATTAGACTGGATTTGCAGCTTTGTACTGGTTTTTTGTTGGTAATATGTTTCACCCACTAAATTTGTTCCTTTATAAGTGCATTTTGCCACTGCCAGTTGTCAATGGGTCTGCGCTGAAAAATTCAGACCCAGATCCCAGTTCAGCTCGTGTTCCATTCTGCCCTGAATGGGACTTCTGGCTCGGACCATCATGTAATCGAGAGTAAACCACAGCATGTGGGTTTGGACTCAGGTCCAGCCTCAGCTTCCATGGAGTCTAGTATTGTTCTGATTCCAGGGTTTGGTTCCAGACTTCTTGTAATTATTGTAAATAATATCTACTAATCCT
>VWZW01000333.1:71641-94125 GCA_013397115.1 Edolisoma coerulescens | reverse complement strand
TTTTTGGTGTGTGTGTGTGTTTCATTTCAGACTTCAGAAACATATTTAGGGGGAAAAAAAAGAAAAAAGAAAAAAGAAAAAGAAAACAGCCAAACCCAAAACAAAACAGAAGGAATCTAACAAATCTTTGCAATATTTTTTTTTCCAACATCAGCAGATGTAGGGAAATGACAGATTAAAAAAAAAAAAAAAGTGTGTGGGAAACAGCTGCAGAGCAATGTTTAAACACACAGGACCAAACAAAGGCAGCCAGCGCTGCTGTGAAGAGCGAGCTCCCATCCTCAGGACAGCAAAGCGGTTCCTGAACCCATCTGGGACAAAGGAGCATCCCGAGGATGCTCGCAGCCTGTCCGACCTGCCCGGGGCGCCGAGGAGATGCGGGCACGCACTCCAAAGGATGGGAAGGAGAGGCAATTCTCGCTGCCTGCAGCCGCGGTCACGCCTGCCTGGCGAAGGAGGAGGACGGGAGCCGGTCACAAAGGATTTCCTGCCCACAAGCAGGGCTTTGTGCTCTTTGTGAGGTGCGCTGCTCTCCCTCCCCTCCCGCTGGAAGCGGCTCCTCCTCCAGCACCCGCGATCCAGGGAGCTGGTGGCGCACGGGAGGTGAACCAGAGAAGAGCTGCGAGGACAATTAAAGCGCCAGGAAATGCGCCCCGGTGGCTTAAATAAATCAAGTCTTTCTCCGTGGAGAAACACGTGAAGAGCGGATGAATTAATTAGAGATTACAACCAATTATGAGGGACGAAAATTTGGTAATCGAGGGAGGTTTTGGTATGGAGACAAAGAGACATCGAGGTTTAACATCTACTGGAGTCGAAGGTAAAACAATTTAAAGCAAAAAAAAAAAAAAAAAAGAAGCAGGACGATCAACTGCTAGGCAAACACACCAAACTGAGATTTAAAGATTTGCACTGAATTTGTCCCATAAATTCTGGAGTTTTTTCCTTAGAAGATAGGCTGCAGGTTAAGCAGGAATTAATTTTAGCAAGCTCAACCACATACACTGCAAAAAGAGTTGGAATAAAAGATCAAAACAGGCCCTCCTAGCTTTGTAAATAAGGAGTCCAATAATAAGCAGCTAAGCTCACATTCCAGGCTCCTGAAGACACATTGCAGGCAGGAACGTGACATGACTTTCCAAAGGCTGCATGACAAATCTGTGCCCAGACCTGAAGAGAGGCCCCAGGATTCCTGACAGGAATGCTCTTTGTCCTTGCTGTGTTTCCATCCTGCCCTTTCTTTCTCTAAAGCGCTTATCCCCTTCCTGTCCCACTCCCTCCCTTTTTTCCTCTGTGCTTGCCACCAAGTCCATTCCTGCCTGGTATCTTCTCTGCCCCGCGTCCCCCTTTTCCCACTTTTCTGTGGAGTCTCTGGAGCTCTGCACTGACATCTCCTGCAGCAGGACTGTGCTGGTGAGCGTCCCAGCCAGGACATGGTGCTGTTGGCCACATCTTCTGGGGCAGCTGATAAAGATCAGACAAAGGATGTATGAGAAAAAGGAAGGTTATCACTGGTCTGAATGCCCTAGATTGTGGCCAAGTGGCTGTGCCAAAGAGGGCGAGGGCTGCACCACTAGCCGCTGTCCCCTGAGAGCAGCCAACACCAGCAATGGCAGCAGAAGTGTGGAGATGCCACTCCAGAAGGAACACACAAAGAACTGTCCTGGCCATGAGTAAGCCTATAAAACCTCCTCAGTGATCTACCTGGCTCCTACAGAGCACTCTCCATGACCACATGAGGAGTCATCCTGCCAGTGACACCACCCCAACCATTTCACTGCAGTCCTACCACAGGGAGCAGCCCATCAGAGCATATGGAAATGAGGATGAACCCACAAGCAGCTTCAGCATTGGCCTTCTTAATTTTCCCAGTTTCTTCTCATCACAATGTACCTATCTAAAACCTCAACCTTGTCTATTGCTTTAAACAGTCACTTTTCCTCTATTTCCAAACCCTCAGATCAGTTCTGTTCAGAAGAACTGCTATCAGTTCAATAGCAACCTCTGTATTCCCTCTAGGATGCTCTCAAGTCTTACTGTGTTTTTAATCTTTGCAGAGCCCAAAAAACCAACCACATCAGGTGATGTGAATGCCAGGGTTTTTTTCATTTCTTTATGGACGTGACTAGTTAGGAGTTCTGCAAAGATTAAAAACACCATTCAATAAATCTATAGATTTGAAAAAGGTGCATCATGATATGATTAACAGGGGATTCAAAAGAGAAGATAAAAAGAATATTCCTGACATCCACAGAGTGGTAAAAATCTACAGAATAAGTGCAGCAGCATTGACCTTGTCTTTAATAACAGCGAGACATAAAACAACCTCATCAAAACTTGGAAGGCATCAGAAGCAGAAAGATTAGGCTGAGATTTTTGGATTTCCAGATTGCAAAGAAAAAGAGTCTATTTAGTTTTTCTGAAACCACAGAAGAAGTAAAACTGTGAAAATGGAAACCAGAACAATGTGTTTTGACCAGAGGCTGCAAGCTAATATTCATGGTCAGGGGGTGGAGAGGAATTGAGTTTCTCCTGTGGACTGGGGGACCAAAAAAGTACCTACAGCACATGACATTTAAAACTGCAAGCAGTTTCAAAAAACTGCCATGACTGGTGTGTCATCTACATTCTCTAACTTCAGTTTTCTCAGTTTGCATTAAGGATAAATTCAAAACTCACTTCTTTGGAGTTTTGTTTTCATCTTGCTCTTCAAGTGTGTTTTTCCCTTCCAGCACACAGTAATCCTTCTGGTGTGTTATATAACAGAATATTCTACCCTGGGAAAATTTTTTTTTGTTCTTGTTAGCAACTTTTCACTCTTTTCTGAAAAGTTATCCTCTTTTTGGAGTAAACACAGCGAAATAGAAAATGACAGGCAGAAGAGATGTTTATTATTGCATGTTTTGAGTAAGTCACAAGCCAGTGCCATGGTCTTGGCCTACCACCACAGAGAGTATCTTGACCATTTTCTGCGACTCTTTGTAGGTTGACACATTATGAGACAATAAAGCTCATCAGTGGGTGATGATTCTGTTCCATGGCAACTTCCTGTGTTTCAAATCATTATTCTTCTATGCTGGAACACAAAGAAAATGCTTTCATAAAAGCCTGTAAATGCCTGTTCTCAGGCATTTCTGTTACCTGGTGACTAGAATCCTTATCCAGAATGTTCCTTTTTTTTTTTTCCCCCCCATTCCAGGTCATTCAAAATGAAGTGTTTGTTTTCCTAACTACAGTCAAAGCATAATCCTCTTCTCCCCACAATTTCACTCTAATTTTTTGTCCTAAGTGAAAGCAAATGAATAACAGCAAGTAGTTGCTTCCATCAGACTCAACTTCAAAACGAGAACCAAAAACCCAGTGCTTGCTTTACTGCAGATACACAGTTCACCCTCATTGAAACAAGAACAAATAGAGTTTTTAATAAGGATAATCCCATAAAGTTTGTACAAATAACTGCTGACCTAAAACTGCAAAAGAAAGAAGAATCAGACCCAATTAACTGTGAGTCATTAAGTAAATCCACCATGAGGGTAACACAGACTGAGCACCGAGTTGCAGTTCTGAGTCCAGTGTGTGTCTTCTAAAATAGACTGGGGTCTTTGAGACTACATTTGAGGGGGTTGCTGGGTGTGTTTCTGATTTTCCCAAATGAGCAAGAGACCCTGACAGTCTTGGACACCCTGAGTGCTGGTTACCACCACTCCTTGTTTTCATCCTCCCTTTGTGCATTCTGCACCCTTAAGGAGAAAAACCTTCAATCAACACCAGCCTCGCAACATCATGTGGCTTCATCACCTCTGCAACACATTAAGCAAGGGGAATATTGCATGAAGAGCAGGGCAAACTTGTCTGTAACACGTGATGAGTGCTTCATTTTGGGTTAGACCTATCCTAATTACAGGAGGAGGCAGCCACCCTATTCTTCACACAGTGCTGTTCCCTGTGCTGCCCTATCTTATCAACAAGACTCAAAGGCATGAAAGCTTAGAGCTTCATCTCTACACAGCACCACACTCGATTGTCCCAGACAGATTTTTTTGCTTTCCCAGCCCTCTGAGACTCCTGCAGTCGAATTACACAACGTCTTCTTGAGCAGCATCTGTGCAGCAGGAATCTTCAGCCTGCAGAAAAGCTTGGGAGACAGACTGCTTCCTTACACGTGGTTGCTTTTGTCAGCACATAAATCAGCCCCTGAGAGGCCTCGGCAAAGCAGTCCTGATCCAGGGGAGAGTGCCTCGTTTGGAGAGGAGGGACAACTCTTCTAAGCCTAGCTGAGAAAAACAAGGAGGTGCGAAAAGTCCACGAGCCCAGAACTTTACAGTTTTGAAAATCTCAAGGCGCTTTTTGTGACAGTGTAACTTCCCCAACAGACAGTTCTGCAAGAAATTACAGAGCATTTTCAGGGGGTGCTCTCCAGCTGCAGAAGATGGGCACCACGCAATGCAGAACATCACAGACACAGCAGAAGGATACCACAGGAGATTAGGGAGAAACTCACAGGATCAGACAGTTCCTCAAGGGCAGACCCTGGCCACATGGGATTTCAAAGGGGCTTTTGCTACTGCTTCTATTGCAGCAAAATTATATTTTTCCAGGTCTCCAGGGGATTAGAAAACATTTCTGATTCTCAGAAACATTCAAGGGTTCCCTTCCATATCTCAGTCATGGACCAAGCCAATAAGAGAAGATGTCTAGCAGATGCCCGTGGAAGAAAATACATTTGTTGCAGGAAAAAAGATGCCTGGTGAAGCACTGGAGGTCAAACTGCATGCACAAGACCCATGTGAAATTTCAGCTGTCCCCTCTCTGAGGAACAGCTGCTTCACTGAAAGCCGGCATAGCCCAGCAGGAGTCCCTCCTTTCCATCAGGGATCATGGAGCAAACTCTTGGCATAGAGCAGGGAGACTTCTTCTCCCAGACAGAGCAGAAACAGACTCTTGTCCTCACATCCTCCACACATTTAGAGCTGCTTTAAAAAAAATCCTCCTTGAATGTTATTTCTCTATACTAATCAAAGCATCTTGGACTCTGTCAAAGAAGTCAAAGATGCTAGCAGGGTCTTTGGAACTCATAAAACTGATTTTAGTGTTTTCGTTTTTGGCCTTTAGTTTCTCAGCAGCTGGTTTAGCAGCACCTTCAAGTGGATCAGCCTCAACTGTTGACAGCTTGCAGCATCCCAGTTTGCATGCCCTACTTAACTGCTTGAAATTCAGAGGCATTGAGCACCTGGGACTCCAGTGGAATTTGATGAGATCTGTGGTTGCTTCCTCACCTCTGAAAAGTGAGGCCCATAGGACTTCTTTTGAAGATGTCAATTGCTATCCTCTATCCTGGCTTCCCCGTACGACTTCCAAACAAGCAGCTATCACTCCCTGTGCTGGTGGGTTTGGCTTTTGAATGTTAAGTGTCCTGGTCGAAGACATCAATTTTAGTCCAACTTCATCTGTTTAAAAGGGACAGGGATTATATTACTTTGCAATTCCCTCTTAACTTTGTTCTATTCTATATCAAATATGAATTATTGACAGAATCACCCCAATCTGTCACATTTGATGAGACACACATACCATGGAATACATTAAATGGAGAATATAATTTTAGAAGCACATGCAAGAGAAGCTGAGAGAGAATTAATTTCTAATTCAGTGCATGAAACAAACAACAACGAAGAACATTATGAAGCTTTGTGACCTAACAGTAGCACTGGAAATGAAAGGTTTCAATGAAGCCTAAAAGGGCAAACTACACTCCCTCGTAGAAAAACAGCTGAAAAACAGACATGCACAAAAACACTCACATAAAGTTCAACTAGCAAATTTGATTTAAGGACTAGATTCCGAGGTTTTTAGTCGTGTTGCATGGTACCTTCCCACCAATGAATGATTGAACTGACGAGACTGCTTGTGGAACAAGGTACTATTCAGCTCAGGAGTAAAGTGAAAGGAATCAGAATCCATCCTGAAGTTAAAAGAAAACAGGAAATTCCATATCTCACAGTAATCAACGTGAAAAAAGAGTCAGGACTCCCCAATGTTTCCCACACTAAGATATTCCAGCCATCCCCACACACCAGCCTCCAGTATCCCATACAATTGCTAATAAAAAATCTCCGCTGGGTATTTGCATATGGGTGTCAATTAGTGACCTCAGCAGAGATCAGGGACTCCCGTGGCAGGAATGTTATACTGGATCCTCCATGGAGGTTATGATCCACAGTACAGGAGAGAACCTGAAGTCTCATCTGAACAGGTTACCAACACTGCTGCTCCTTCTTCCCTGCTAACAGAGCCACAGAAAGTTTTTACAAGTGCTGTGTGCTGTTCTCTGCCAGCTCAGTTTCCTTGCTTGGAAGCTTTCTCTCCCTTCTGAAGATGGCTTCTGGCTCTGTCTCCCCCATGCCAGATTTTATTTGAATGAGGAGAAAAAATAACCAAAAACCACACAGTTACCATCCCTCCCCTTCATTCGAAATTCTTAGTTCTTGGAGTTTTAAGCACACTTTTGAATAGGTGGTAACTTTTTAAAGTTAGATTTTCCCTCTCTTTCCATGCAGTCAAAAAGACCTGAAAAATCTTTACCTAAGGACTAACTAAATTGCACCCATTAATGAGATCTGTAAGGTACACACATAATTGACTGGTGGATTTGCCCTGTTTTCTGATCAGGATAACGAGTACATCTCCTTTCTATGGCTTTTCTCAACACTCTCCAAATGTGTAATATCACAAATAAAAGGGGTATGAATTTCTGTTACTTAACTGGGTAAGAAGAATAAGCATGTGAGCTAAATGTGCAGTGGAAATTACATATCCAATAAAAAATGAGGTCAAGTAACACAAGAAACTCACTATTAGAAACTTAGAAGATCTTTATTTATGTCAGAATTATGACCATGATTGGGCTCATGCATAGGTAAGTACAATTTCAGGCACACATTATGGTGAAACAAGTATTGATTGCCATTTATCTTCTGGTTGCAATGTTCTTCATTCAAAATTTTCCTCAGACCAAATTGCTTACCAAAATAAATCTGTGAAAACCCGAAATTTCTTGCCTATTCTTTCTTGAGACACACTGCCAGGAGTACACACTGCAAATCCATGAAAAGACTGGCTTATAAAATGTGGATCCATTTACTCCAGGTCCTCAACACACCTGCAAAAATTCCTGGCTGAGGTAAGGTTAAAATTTAAAACTGGTGGGTATTGAGTAATTCATGCAGCAAGTTTTCATCTTCTTGGCCCATCCTCCAGCAAAGGAAAACAAACAGGAGCAAGGTGGCCTTGAGATGTTCTTAAAAAGGCAGAAGACCTGCCTCACGTAGAAGAGACCTATTTCAAGGTGAACCTTGGGAATAAGATGAGAAAGGGTCATTTATTCATAGCTCTTTCCAGAGGGTGCCATAAAGGAGGTCTTTAGAGTCAGCTTCAATCAGCTGTGAACAGTGGTTTCCTCCGCAAAAAGCCTGGCTCCCACATTTTCACACCACATTGTGCAACTTGAACTTATATTTAACTCATTTTTCCCTTCAGACTACAGGGTATTTAGCCATCTGTGACATCATTACACCAGCTACCAGATTCCCTTCACTGCTATGAAGGCTGACAATTCAATAAAGTCTAATTGACAACCTTTTTAAAAGGACCCAGATTAAGAGTAATTAGCACACAAATGAGTAACACTCAGCATTCCAGTGATGTAGAGATTTGATCAAATTCAGCATACCTTAGGGGAGATATACTGAACAGCAGTACAAGGAATGCTCAGATTTATTGCAAGAAAAACACACAACAGATATTTTTTATTTATATGCTCACATTCCTTATTAATAGAAGATTAGCCTCAAAAAAAAAAGAAGAAGGTATTGTGGAAAATGGAGAAGTCCTTCAATTAATCATGATTTAGAAAGTAAAGAAAACACTCAGAATTAAGTGTCAAGACAGACAAGAGTGACTGAGTAAAAGAGATAGGTTATGGAGAATGGAACATGAATGGAGAGACTCTACACTTAGAGCATTTACCAAGAGTCCTCTACATGGGCATCTCTGTGTCTGTGCACACAGTGAGACGTACATTTGCCTTTAATCAAGTCCTCCTGATGGGATCTGGGCTGCCAGGCAGAAAGTGGGGCTTGCAAGGAGAGCTGCCTACCCTCAGAACCAGAAAGAGAAAGGGAGCACCAGAGTTCATGCTGACCTTCAGTTGGAAGTCATAGAGAAGCAAGGAAGACATCCTGGCACACCTTAAACACATGTGCTGGGAATGTTTAACAGGAAGAGTCGTGAAATCCTTCCATCCTGGTGGAGATTTGCTCCAATACTGGGTGAGAAGTGTGCAGCACAGAGGTGCCATTGCATTCCAGTCCCACATCAAGGTCCCAGTGCTCCACATCCTCAGGAACGGAGCGTTTCCACCATGGAAACAACACTGCCAGCATGATGCAGATCTCTGTCCAAGTGCCTCACTGGACCTCTTGGACCCTGATTGAGGCAGCACATTGAAAATACACCTTGTTTTTCCCCTCCACTACTGCAGGCCAGCAGGAGAAGGAGAGGAGCGCTGTGAGTTCCACCACCTCTCCCACGCAGCACAGGGCGGCACAAGCAGGACCCGGAGCACACCAAGGCAGGGAGACAGAGAACAGAAGTATCACATAGCAGGGAGCTGTCAGCCTGCTGGCCCCAAAATAGACGTGCTACCTGAAGTGTTAATACAGACCTCGCTGTCAGATATCTCAGCGTTTCTCCCCGGTGCCAGGAGACTGCACCCCTGTGACATCCCAGCGGGATGCAGAGGNATATATATATATACACATATATCTCACACAGGTGGGCCACACCTCTCCACAAAGTCTGCTCTTACACATAAAGTCAGTTCAGGGGATGTACTTGAATTAAGCAATGCTGGTAAGCAAGCAACAANCCTTGCAATGTCTGCATGAGTGTCTCCTTTCGAGTTTTTGTGTAGCAGCAATTTGGCCCACCCAGAAATCTGCAGAGGACATCATTTCTCCCTTCAGGGCTTGGGAAATGAGATCAGAGAGTCACTGGAAACGGGCAGAGCCACACTGAGTCCCAGTCGAAGGAGTACTTCAAGGTGCTCCCCTTTGGCGCAACACAGAGCTCAGCCTGAAGGCTTGGGCTGAGGGGACATGGGTGAGAAATTCAAGCAAAGACTCAGTCTCAGCAAGATCATTTCAGAGGCTTCAGAAACGGACTTAAACCGTCCTGGCCAGTGCTGTAGATAAGAACAGATCTTTCATCTTAACCAGCATCACCCCTACAATTAAAGATGCACAATGTCTATGATGGGTGTTCTCTATGTTGTCAGGAACATCTGACCAGCTGATTACCTAGAGGTTGCTCCTTCCTAAGTGAGTTATTCTGTGAATCCAGAAATTCTGGATTAATTCTAAAAAAAGAAAAATGGAAGTATGGTCAGGAATTGATCTTGTCTTAGACTGGGGTTTGGTGGAGTTTTTTCCTGTCTGTCATGACACAACTTCCATGGTTGATAATTTTAGCATGGAACAGGCTGTGGATATGTTTCAGACTGGGGAAAACGTCTTTCAAGGAGATGTCTCTAGTTGATTAAGATGGAAAACAAGGACAACCTTGTTTCACAGAGGGGGAAAGATGCATTAATTTTTGGCAGCATTTCAGACAAGATTTTTTTTTTTATTTAGGCTTTTTTCCCTTCCATAAAGTTCACTCAGCATTATCTCCATTACTAAGCAGGCATGCTTACTGAAATCTGCCAATTTAGTCCAGACTATATTTAGATCCAGGAAGCTTTATTTTACTTTATGTTTAATAAGACCTTTTGCAAGTGATACGAAGAACTCACTTGGTTCCATACTACCACAAATCTTTCATTTGTGGTAGCTAATGAAAGCTCAAAAACTATTAGATTACACAAAACAGGGGTAAAAGTGGCTCTAAATATGGTTCTATATTCTCTCTGGCAAGTTAATGACAGTACTACCAGGGACCTCCCAAAATCACCTACATCAAAATTCCCTCTTAAAAGTTATGTGCTGTAGACTTCATCATAAATGTGACTAGTGGTGCATCCTCCTATCAGTTCAACCACATTACATGTAATGGTCGCTAATTACAAATTTATTTTTCCTCATAGGATCAGTAAAGTCTCAAAACAGTCTTTCAGCAAGACTTAACTGGTGTATAAAATATTGCTGGCACTTTTACAGAGCCTGATGGGGCTCAGTTTTCACAAACACTAGGTTGCAAAGGGTAATATGAGACTTTTAAAACAGGTAAAACTCAAGTATGTAGGTTAAAAACATGAGTAGAACAGAGCCAGAGCAGAACAGAGGAAAGGAAGGTTGGCAAGACTATTAACCTGGCCATGGATGTCTATACCCATGAAGCACAGCATCACATAAATTCAGCCTTAGCACCTGGGATGAGCCTGGCTCCAGCTAACCTGGGTCCCTCTGGATGCAGGGGAAAACTCCCCACACAACCTGGACAAACCCTTCCCAAGGAGCTGGCAGCTGATCCCATTCAAACACAATTACCTACAGGCCAGTTCACCTGGCAAACAAATGCCCCTTCCCCAAATGCATACATTTCTGCTCCTAAACCTCTGCATTTGGGAGGAAGTCCAAGTTCCAAATTTGGGAGCAAGTACGTTTATCCCACCAACAACTGCATGAAACGTAACACCCCTGGTACCTGCACCAGGAAAAGGTTTCACAGAGGCACAAAGGAAAGAATCCAAGTTTCACAGCCAGGCAAGCACTTCTTCATAGGTGAGCACGGCCTCATAGCCTTTAAAAAGTGTTTCACACATTTGTTTTGTGCAGGTACCATCACAAAGCCAAGCACATCAAGGAGAAGAGATATCCTGCTCTTTGAGTGTAGCATCCCCGGTGACACAGAGTGCAAATCCTGCAGTTAAATATGTTAGTTTAGATCAGTCATTTGAAAAGTGGCTTTTTCTTCTCATAGTCTTCACAAAAAACAACACTTGATGACTAAGATTTCTGGCCTTACAGTCCTAAATGAAGATCCCACTTCTCACTATATATTTCAAGGTTACATTTCGGGATGCACGTGGCTCACACAGAAAACATAACAAGATGCAGAGAGTTTGCTGCATTCTGTCTAGGATGGTCCCATAAATAATATACCAGTTCAAAATCATGCCAATAAAACATCATAAAAGTACCATCCAGTTTGCCCCATGTCTCCCATTAAAAGGGAGAAGGCATATTTATAAAGCTTCATTCTCTGACTGTGTACCTTCATCAAAAATAAGAACAAGAAAAGAACAAAGGACTTCCTAGAGCAGCTTATAGCAGATAATATCAAAAAGGTTTTGGGGGTTTTTTTTGTGTCTTTGGATGTTGCTTTTGCACCAGCAACCAGCCCAGGAAAACTAACATGCAGGATTTCATGTTTGGATAGAAGGCAGCCCTGTCCAGCTTCATAATCTTCCATGCAATCATGGAATGACTTGCAACTCTTCCCTCTGTTTCAAGGCAAAGACAGGTGAAAAGGAGAACAGAAGACTGTGTGCTAAGTGCACATAAATCCAAAAAAAAAAGTTTGCAGGGGAGAAGTGAGAGTCTGAGAGGAAATGCATGTAATTCTTGCTTATCTTGTTCATGTGAGCTTTTCTCTTGACTGAGGAGTATGAATTACTGTAGAAATGTAAAAGTAGGAGCACTCTCCAGAGGACATCTGTTTCACATCACAGACAGATGTCTGTCTGACCCATTTTCAGGACTTGAAACAAGGATTCCAGAATATCCTCAGAAACCCTGTTCCAGTGCAGTATCGTCCCCACAGCAAGAACATCTATCTGAGTTCTATCTGCTTTAGCTTATTCCATCCCTTTTTTTTTTACACCATTTGAGACAGGGAAAGCAGACAAGTGTCCTTTTCTTTATAACATTTTTAATAATATTTTTGCATACTTTATATGTTTTACAGCTTTTCCTAAGAAAAAAGCCCGTACTCAGTTAATTCAGCTTTTCTTCGTAGAAGCTGTTTTCTAGGCTTTGTTCTCTCTCCTTTCTAAAGGAGAATGGTTTTCAAAATGTGCCATTACCATTGGGCACAGATGTAATATTCCTGGGTCAGGCTCCACCACTCAGGGCAGAACTAGATAATTATTTCCCAGTTATTCACAATATTGCTATTAATTCATACAATCATGGAATTTACTCTTCACACATCTTCACATTTCTGGATTTCATTTTGCTTGTGCTCTGTGCTAAGCCTCTTTTATGAAAACTGCTCTCAAACTAGTTGTTTCCCATTTAATATTTGTGCATTTGATTTTTTTCTTCCCCAAAAGTAATACATTCCACTTGTCTTTCTTTATTGAATTTCATCCTATTGATTTCAGACACTTTCTTCAATTTATCAAGCACATTTTGTATTCAAATCCTGTTCTGTAAAGTGTTTGCAACCCCTCCTAGTTCAGTATCATACGCCATTTTTTAAAGTTTTCTACATATTCCATCATCAAAGCTGAAAATATTGAATAATACTGGACCGAAGACAGTCCTCTGTCGTATCTTATTTGATATGTTTTCCCAGTCTAACAACAAACCATTGATAACTGCTTTACTTAGAAGCCCAATTTTTCAGTTTTGCACCCATCACATAATAACTTCATCTAAACCATATTTCTCCTGTTTACTTACGAAAATGTCATGTGGATGTGTGTCAAAAGCCGCGCTAAAGTCAAGATCTATCACATCTGCTTCTTCCTCCTTATCCACTGGGCCAACTACTCTGTCAAAGAAGGAAATGAGATTGCTTTGATGTGATTTGTTCTTGACAAACCCATGCAGGCTGTTTCTTATCACCTTATTTTCCTCTAGGTGTGTACAAATTGATTGTTCAATAATTTGCTCCTGCATTTTTCTCAGTATCAAAGCCAGGCTGACTGGCCTGTGATTCCCTGGGTCTTCCTATTTCCCATTTTCAAAGATAGCTTCTGTGTTTGCCTTTCTCCCATCCGCCGGGACCTCACTCATCCTCCACAAGCTCTCAGAGATAATTGCTAATAGTTCAGAGATCACCTCAGCTAGTACCTGCAGTACTCCAGGGTGAGTTTCACGAGGCCCTGCTGACTTGCATATATCTAACTTATCTGAATATTCTTTAACCTCTGCACCTTTTCCCTGTATATTTAACAACTTGCTGCCCAGAGTGTGTTTCACACTTTTAGCGCTCAGAGGCAGCAACCCTAACAAGGTAGGTTTAATTTATTTTGGCTGGTGGAGCAGTCACTTTTCACTCCGTAATGTCAAATAAAGAAGAGTGGCTACATTCACTAAATGGGTGGGAAAGATACCCCTAAACCCAAATATGTGTTGTTTCAAAATGTGACTGCTGCTCTGCCTCTGGACAATAAACATTCTCTGGACAGGGAAGCCCAGTGAGACTTTAACACCCTCTCATGGCCTCAAAGACCCTTGTTCAAGTCAGGCCCAGTTGCAGCAGCTCAGAAAACCAGCAGCTGCTTTTTTACTCCATCTGACTGACATCCAGACATCAGCCATTCCCCCACCTATTTTTCCCAACCTGGGAAAGTATTTACTGAACATGACACCCATTTATACAATCAAGCTTCATATAAAATGCAGCAAGGGCATCCAGCAGGAGATAAAACAAAGATACATTGATCTAGAATTATACCTACTTGTTCTCTTCCTCGAATAAGGTTTCTTGGAGGTAGATTTTGCTAAAGGATGACCCTTAGCTATTGTCCTTCTGTTTCATCAGTTCTGTTCCTGTTTACGAAACAGTCCTTACCTCTGTCTCTCAAATTCACACTTGACATGCCTGCTGTACTTGCAGTTAGGGCAGGAGAAGCCCATTGTTCATGTTTTCCCCTCTGTCTTCTCTACAGAAGTATTTCTCACTGGAAACCTAAAAGACAAAATATTGATTTTTTTTTTTTCCTTAAATGGCTTGTTCCTTTTTATTATGTTATCCTGATGGTTTTAATTTCTTACTGCCTACTTTGATATAGGAACCTAAAGACAGCCAAAGATGAAGTTCTAACCCTAAGGCCCTGAAACAAAAGATACAGCATCTTCCCTCTGTCCCTCAGAAACAGAAATAAAATAGCTTAGTTGAAAGAAATCCACAGCGAGGAGGGTGTGAAGAAACCTTTACATTTCCTCACCTGTCGATTAACACAGAGGATGAACCCTGGACACCGGAATGGCCTTTCTGACAGGCAGGAATCCACCTCTGAGGCTGCAAAATTATTGTCGCTCCAGTCCCGTGGTGAACTTCACGGTAGTCAATTCTGTGTGTGCCTGAGGGAACCTCGGGGAAGCCACCAGGAAGCCACATGAGCACAGGATCACCACAGGGCTGGCAGCAGCAAGCAAAGGAACTCTGAGCAACCACATTTCACAAGTGTGCAAGCGTGCCATCTGTGACCCAAGTGGGGATTCCTTTAAAAGTAGAATTCTCCCACTGCTTTTGCACTCGGGGAAAGCATCACCAGGTTTAAAGGCTTGTGAGTGGAAAATATTATAAGCTACTTTATTTCAAGAGATAAATTTTGGAGAAGAAAAACTCTCCTAGGCAAAAAATTGTGGAAATAACCAGGGGTGCCGTGGCAAGCTCTGTCTGTACTTCAGCCAGCAGTGGAGTGGGTCAGCCTGGACCTCAGGCAGGCTCCAGCCCACCCCACACCCAGCCAGGGCTAGCAGGAGCAGACTAAGCCAGGAAGGAGATTCCATGATCTCTCTGGGTAACCTGTTCCTGGTTCAGGCCACCATCCAAAGGACCAAATGTGCATTTTTTGCCTCAAAGCAGCATCCCCTTTGCAAGCTGTGTGCCCACACCCTGTCAGCTTGAGCCTCCCAGGAGACCCTAGCTGCTGATCCTCCTTGCCTGTGCATTTTTCTCTACATCCATCCTGTCCCACCTGTGGCACAGGGGTTTGCATTTCCCTTTGTCCAACTTTCTGAGGTTGCCATCAGTCCATTTCTTCAGTTGTCACCTACTGATGTCTGGATGTCAGCCAAAACTTCTGCACTGGGACCAGCCAGCAACAATCCTGCAGAGAGGCAGGAATGCGAGACAAGACACCAGTATCCCACAAAAAGAGAACCCGGGGGAAAAACAGGCAGGATCAGAGGGTAAAGGCTAATGGATGATAGACACTCCAAGAGATCGTGTGTGGCAAAACGACATAGAATTGCCAAAATTTCAGTCTTGCCAGTCCCTGGCCTGATACCACCAGAGCTGCTGAGAGTTACAAGAGCTTTTGAGAGGAATCTTGGCAGGGAGAAAACAACTTTAATGGCATTAAACTCTTCTCTCATTCCCACAATGATCCATCCAGTCTAGGACTGGCTCTTACAAATAACAATCCCTGGAGGAGCACTCTCCAAGATGGAATGGCGCTGTAGAGAAAGGTTTCTTTTTTCTTAGCTGTAAGACACTTCTTCTCCAGAAAGTAATAAATCCCAAAAATCTTAATTGCAGCCAAATATCACAAACATAAACTAGCAGTAAGATCCAAAGATGCTTTTGCATGAGGGAAAATGGGGTGGGGAACAGAAAAGGGGAATACTCATATCTATTCATATTCTACCTGTATTTAAGGTTTCTTTCCATTTATGAGGAGTGAGGCTTGGAAGACAACCTGCCGTTCAGGCCAAGTATAACTCCAGCAGGACTGAGAATGGTTGAAAATAAAGAAATTATGTTCAACTTCAGCACATATTAGTGATAAATATAATGATTCATGCACTCTAGAAGCAGAGAGAGCTTATTACAAGGCACAAAAAAAAATAAGCACAATTGGACAAAATGTGTTCTGCCATAAAAACAGAAAGCCTGCTTTCTATCATTAGTTGCAAAAAGAGACTTCCACTAACACCTCTGAAATAAAAGCATGAGCAATCCACAGCCTTTAAAATAATTCTATCTCCTTTCTGTGACCAGAGAATGCTCAAAGTTTTCTGAAGCACTGGGACTGTGGGACATAACAAGGTATCTCTGGCCTTTACTTACAAGCACCTGAACCTCACCTTCTTCTCTCTAACTCCTAATGCACTCTGCGAAGATAAAGATTACAGAAAACCCAAAAATATTCAACAGGTACTCTGTAGCTCTTCTCATTTACCTGCTCTGGTGTGAGACCCCTGCAGGTCTTCCCCCTCCTTATGCAGGAGGCATTCTCATCTTCTAATTCACCAGAACTCTGATAAATTCTCATTCAGCCATTGTGCTGAGGCCTCTGGGCTGGCAGATTTTGTAGTTGGCTTAACAGCTGTATTTTATTCAGGGAGAACAACCAAAATCTAGTGAAATTATTTCTACATGTGTGATTTTCTCCGAGATGCATGTCAAGGTATATTTTTCAGCGTGTTACTTAGTCATGGTCTGGAAACCTGCCCATGAGCAGTAGGCAGTATGGACCAGAGGGAAGCTCTTGGTTGCTATCCACCTCTGAGGGAATGACTGTATCAGTAAGAGAGAACTAAAGATTAGGAACATGCATTTCACATGGAAACTCACATGAGTAATAGGAGTACTAATAATAACTCACATGAGTAATACCAAAAACTCTTATTCCAGACTTTGAATTCAAATAATAAAATATGTCCGTAAAGATTGAGTGTCTGGCTGGAGAACCAAACTCACTTGTACCTCCAACTCCTCTGGTACTGACAAGGAGCATGTCTTTCTTTTGTCAGGGGGAAAGCAAGCTTGGCAGGCCACCTGGTGACACGACCTTTATGAAAATGAGAAGTTAGGAAGAATGGCTGCTTCCTATGTTTATTCAGCAAGGTTGCCCCTTACCAAGGATCTCAGTCAGACACTGGGCTTTTCTCCTGCTCTTCCTTCGGGTTTTTAGCACTCTTTAAGCTCACTTCTTTGTTCTATCAACATAGCAGGTGGTCCATGTTGGGCATCCAGTCAAATAAATTTATGAACCATCTGAAAAAGCACACCAGGGCCCAAGCAGGCTCTCTGTTGTTTGTTTGGGTTATTTTTAAGGGTCTAGATGGTGGTCAGATCCCCAGCTGATGTAACCCAGCTCTGCTTTACCGTCTTTAACACTACCAGGCTGCTCCTGGTCAGGTCCTCCCTGCTGCTACTTGGCTGCTGGGGAAACACTGGGAGAAGATCTGACCTACCCATTCCTTTGCGCATGTTAAATGATAACTACCTTTTCTCCCTCCAGCAGAAGGAAAAGACAGTGCTGCTTTCCCAGGGTGTCACCACAAACAAGGTGCTGAGGGGGCTTCTCAAAGTGTTCTCTGAACCACAGTGGGACAGGATTTGAAACAGAGAAGAGCAGAAAGCACTGAGCTACATCCGCGAAACACAAGCTTTCACCTGTGCACTCAGCTGTTCTGAGGACGTGCAAAGGGCACGCTGTGTTTACATATACTTTAAACTGGCGTGTTTACAAGCTGGCTTGCAAGCACTCCTTCTGTGAACTGCAGCTAGCAAAGGGAGATAAAATTGGAAAATAATTAGACCTATTTTTGATGCTTTTCCCTTCATCTCAGTCCTCCTTCTGTTTCTTCACAGATCGTTCACGCTGAGGTGGTAAGTACACACAGAAGCATGGAGATATAGATACAGATATAGATACAGATAAGATATAGATATATATAGATATAGATAAGATATAGATACAGTTATAAATATAGATATAGAGAAAGAAATAGATATAGATATAGAGATAGATGTAGATATAGAGATAGAGATAGATTAGATATAGATTAGATATAGATATAGATAGGTATAGATATATGTGCACCTTTGTAAACCATTGCATTTTCCACGTGTACCAACAACAACATCTGTGTCCTGCTCAGACACCAGCTCAGGCAGCTACATCCTGCCTTGCTAATGACCTCCCCAGAATTTCTCCTGGAGGCAGGTTTTCTTTCTCACCTCTCTGTCCTAAACATTTTCCCTTCCTTTGATGCAAAACTAGTGGCTACATCTTTTGAGCACTGCCAACAAAAGGTTCAGTTTGTGCCTCCCAGTCCCACCGCACCTTTAAGGAAATTCCTGAGTAAAGTGACTGATTTGTAAAGATAGACCTCCAAATTCACATTCAGTTTAAGTGTAAAGCCCTCCATGTTTGAACCTAGAAGAATTAATCCTTGGAGGAAAGGAGGGAACACTTCTTGTGTGATTTCTCCACCATGTGAGCAAACAACACCCAGTCACAAGTTCTACACTGTAGAGATCAGATTAGCACCTGAGGATTGACTTCAGACACCTTTAGCATATGATGTATTTTAACGTAGAACATTGTTTTCCCTTGAAAGTGGTTTCACCTGCTACCACTGACTCCCTGGCACAAGCCCATCCTAGCCAGGTCTGGTATGAGAAAGCCTGTTCAACAGGCTTTGCACAACTTCATGGTTGATGAATAAACAGGCAAGTGTTTGGCTGCTCATGGCAATTTTCATGGCTCTGGGGCTCCTGACATGCTAGGGCTGACTGGTCAGTCACATTCCTGCCCTGGCTTAAGGCACAGTGACTGCAACATCTTTTCGTGCAATGCCTTGGAATGATGCCAAGTTTGAATGATTTCACATGACCTTCAGAAGGTAAATCTCCTTCTATTTACTCGAACACACACACAGAGCCTGGTAGAGAGCTCTTCTCTGGCAATGAGAAGCATTTCTGGATTCCACCCTGCAAAGCAATGGAAAGAAAGGCTGTTCTCCTCACCTCCGATTGCTATCACCCTCTACTGTAATTTACTACCACAGGGCAATGAGAAATGCAGGCTTGGAGCACTTGCTTGAGTCATGTGGGAAGTCAGGCAACATTGGCCTTGCAATCTGTGATGCTATTCCAAACTGCATTTTAACCCCCACTCCTCTTTGATGACTTATCTTAGAAGAAAATAAAAAAGCAAGCTACAAGTGATGAATGACAAACAACAGATCACCCATCCAAGAGCTCTTTAAAGAAGAATCAGATAAAAAGGTGGAAGTGAGCTGGATAATGTTAAGGTCCTGTTTTCTACCCTGTTGTTTGATGTAGGATGGAAACAAATCTTCAAGCCAAAATGTTAAAGAGGAAGAAAGGTAATGTTTTTAATGAACACGGACACCTCTTGTGAAGGCTCTCTGCACATCATTTGTGGGTTTTCTGCAATATTAATGACTTGATGGTTCAAATCAGTGCTCCCAGATACATTCACTACAAAGAATAGAGTGAATTTTGTTTAAAACTTCACATTTTAAGGAAAATTTTGTCAAATACTCTTTTCAAGGATGGGAGAAGGGAAAAAAAAACCTCAGCATTTTTTTTTTCCTTCCTGTTTATTCAACCAGTTCCCAAAATAGCTTTGGAAAACTGGTAGACACATACCTCATTATTTACTGGGTATATGGACAGCTCACATGGATTAGAAAGAAAATTTTCTCCCTCATGTCACAGTTTGATCAAACTGCCTAGCTGCATTTTGGAGATTTTGCCCTTCATTTACTTATTTGCAGTTGGACTCCATCAAAATCACCAGGAAAATAACCAGTGGCCTAATCCAGTATGGCCACACTGTTCCTGCAGGTTTTGGAAAGACACCGGGCCTTGCAGGGAACTGGGATTTTAAAGCTCTCTCCAAGAATCAGTTCCCTTCCTAAACATCGAGAACCCACTAAATAGCAAAGAAATCCTCTTGAAGGAATGTCCAGTTCGGTAAGAACCATAATGAATTCAGGCTGAGGAAAGGAAACGCACGCTCTCCCTACACACAGAGAAAATCTGACAGATAATTATTCCTGTGAGTCAGTCATGAAGGAGACTTCCTCTGATAAGAAACAAATTGCCATCATCCTTTTTTGTTGTTGTTATTCCTTCCTTAGTGTCATGACAGAAACTGCTGGAGGAGGAGGGGGAAGTTGCCAGCTGTTTAAGCAAGGAGGGAGTAACTGGTGGTTTTAGATTTACAGGCATTCAAAGACCACAGAAGTTTTTAAAAGTGAGTTCTGGCGACTCTGAAATTATTGGACTTCCTTCAAAGAGGGGCCACAGGAAATGAATTTGTCCTCCAACATACTCACTCCCAGTTCTGTTTCCTCAGGGGGACAGCAGGTGACTTCAGCCATCCTGATTGAGGGTCTGATATCATTTTTTCTGCATTTTCACCATTAATGCAACCTGATTTTTAATGTCCTTACAGAAGGAGGTACAGTGAACGAAACCTTAAAAGTCTTGGGATTATTATAAGCACACAGAGCCATACTCCACTCTGGATATACTGGGAAAAGTTACTTTTCCTGTCTGAAACACTGATTTTGTGGTTAACCTGATCAAGTATCTTTGTAGACCAGGCAAAGACTCTACTAGATTCACCAGCTGTTGGATTCAGACCAAAGAGACTCAGGTGAAAAATTTCGATCAGCGTGCAGTAATTGCTCCTCAAATTGCAATGATTTTATAAAACCTTCCCGTTATCACAGTCAATGCAACGCTCCAAGCAGGAGAGACAGGAACACATGTGTCTCAAGGCAAGAAGAAAAATTACAGCATCCCTCAGTTACTGTTTTAACCAAACACTTCCCAGTTCTCAGCCACTGGTCTCTCCGTGGGTTGCAAGGCCTGTGTGTCAGGGAGTGTTTTGGTTGTGTAGAGCTCGATGATGCTGACAAAAGGGTTGGTGGCTCATGCACAGAAAACAGGGGGAAGGCCAGCAAGGCAGATATCATGGTGAGAGACTTCTGTAGACCACCCAGCCAGGAGGAAGAGGAAGATGGGAGAAGTCTCACAGTCCCTCGTTCTCATGGGGGCCATCAGCTGACCAGGTGACTGCTGGAAATATGACATAGCAGAAAGGAAACAGTCTAGGAGGTTCCTGGAGTGTGTGGCAGAGAAGTTCCTGACACAACTGGTGAGAGAGGCAACGAGGGAAAGGTGGCCACTGTTGTACCTGTTGTTCAGGAACAGAGAAGGGCTGGTAAGTGATGCAACAGCTGGAGGCTGTCTTGGGCTTGGTGATCATGGAAAGATCATTTTTGATTCCCAGAGAAGTAAGGAAGGGTGCATCTGAACTGCCACCTTGGACTTCCAGAGGGCAGACTTTGGCCTGGTTAGGGGATTGGCTGAGAAAGTCTCTTGGGAGGGCATCCTGAAGGACAGGAACATCCTGGATGTTCTCCAAAGAGAAAATCCTAAAGGTGCAGGAGCAGATTGACTCCATGTGCCACAAGATGAGACAATGGGGAAGACTGGCCTGGCTCAACAGAGACCTGTGTCTGGAATTCAGGGGAAAAAAGGAGAGCTTATGACCTTGGATGAAGGATCAGGTCACTGAGGAGGACAACAAGGATGTTGTGAGGTTATGCAGGAAGAAAATCAGAAGGGCCAAAGCCCAAGTGGAACTTAATCTGGCTGCTGACAATGTAATTATTTTTATAAATTCATCAGCAACAAAAGGAGAGCTAAGGAGAATCTCCATCCTTTATTGGATGCAGGGGGAAACACAGTGACAAAGGATGAGGAAAAGGCTGAGGCACTTAATGACTTTTTTTGCATCAGCCTTTAACAGTAAAACTGTTCTCAGGGTGCCCAGTCCCCTGAGCTACAAGACAGGGATGGGAGCAGAAAGGGAAATGGTTAATGTTTCCAAGGAGAAATGGTTAATGACCTGCTACACCACTGAGACACACACAGGTCCATGGGGCCAGATGGGATCCACCCAGGGGTGCTGAGGGAGCTGGCACAGAGCTCTCTGAGCCACTTCCAATCATTTACCAGCAGTCCAGGCAAACTGGGGAGGTCCCAGTTACCTGGAGGTTGGCAAATGTGACACACATCTACAGGAATGGTCAGAAGGAGGATGCAGGGAATCACGGGCCTGTCACCTGCCCTCGGTGCCAGGGAGGCCACGGAGCAGGTCACCTCGAGTGCCATCAGCAACAGGTACAGGCCAGCCAGGGCATCAGGCCCAGCCAGCCTGGGTTTGGGAGAGGCAGGTCCTGCCTGACCAACCTCATCTCCTCCTGTGACAAGGTGCTCAGGGGTGAGGGAAAGGCTGTGGATGTGTCTGCCTGCACTTTACAAAGCCTTTGACACCTTGTCCCACAGCATCTCCCGGAGAAACTGGCTGCTCATGGACAGGGCCCTGTTCTCTGGGGGAAGAACTGGCTGATGGCAGGGCTGGGAGTGGTGGGGAATGGAGGGACATCCAGCTGGGGCTGGGCACCAGTGGGGTTCCCATGGGATCAGTGCTGGGGCCAGGCCCGCTTGACACCTTCATCAAAGGTCTGGATGAGGGGATGGAGGGCCCGCTCAGTCAGTGTCCGACAGCACTGAGCTGGGTGGGAGTGTGGATCTGCTGGAGGGCAGGAGGGCTCTGCGGAGGGGGCTGGACAGGCTGGATCCATGGGGTGAGGCCAGTGGGGTGAGGTACAACCAGGGGAAGTGCTGGGTCCTGCCCTTGGGTCACAACAGCCCCTGCAGCTCCAGGCTGGGGGAAAAGTGGCTGGAAA
>VWZW01000333.1:48425-71580 GCA_013397115.1 Edolisoma coerulescens | reverse complement strand
AGCCGGGGGGGTCGGGCTCTGCTCCCAGGGAACAGGGACAGGAGGAGAGCAAGCAGCCTCAAGTTGGACCAGGGGAGGTTTAGTTTGAACATCAGGAAAAATTTATTCACTGAAAGGGTTGTCAAGCACTGGAACACGCTGCCCAGGGAAGTATTTGAATCACTGTCCCTTGAGGTATTTAGCAGACTCGTAGGTGTGGCACTAAGGGACAAGGTTTAGTGGTGGGCTTGGCAGTGCTGGGTTAATGGTTGAACTCGATGATCTTAAATTACTGAATTCCAGCTCAAATTGCTCTATCATTGTATTCTATGATTCTAAGCACCGAATCTGTGAAGATGAGCATCATGTTAGGAATGCAAAGCACTTGAAAAAATAAAGGCTAGCATCTCGGAAATACAAAAAACATTAACATTTGATTACCTGGGAAGACACTCCAGGGAAAAATTCATGACCACTGAAAATAGTTTTCAAATCACATACAGTATGATGTAAGCATTCAAACCTAGATGCAAACAGGGTAAAACTGATTCTTCCAGAAGAGCGTCCAATGGTGAATTGAGGAATAATTTGCAGTGGGGTCTGACTGTCCTTTGATTTGAGTGTGCTACAGCTGTTTACACCCGAGAAAAACAGGTCAAAGCTCTCATCAGAGGGAGAAAGGTTGGCTCTTTTTCTGCTTTCCATTGCTGCAAATTAAGAAGCAAGATATTACAAATAATTGCAGACAAGAGGGAGAAAGGCCTCCAGTTCTATTCCTTTCACATTGCAGCAAAACAAGAGGCTTATGGGAAAGAACAAAAATTGTTTAAAGGTCTGTAGTAAACACTGAACAGAAAATTGAGGTCTGATGAGACTGTTTGTACATTTACTCCATGTGGTCACTTGAGACTGATTTGAGCACTGGAGACAGCAAGACAGGCAGATTTACAGCCAGGCCACTCTCTTGCCAGGTAAGTCCTTCAAATTGCTGCGTGGCTCCTCCTGACTCAACAGCAAGAGGCAGAGATTATGATCAGAGAAGAGAGCTACACAAATAATCACAGGCATTATGCAGACAATCAGGCATTTAGACCCTGAAGTGAAGGCCCACCAAGCTCACCAGGAGATTTCCTACTCTTTCCAGTGGGCTTTGGATCCGACCCTAATCCAGTGAAGTTTAGAGTGGGATTTCCTCTCTCCAGATGTGCACTTAACAGATCTCTTTTAAATTTCATCACAGAGGAGCAGATGAAAACCTGCTTTCAAACAGTCATGTTGATGACAGAGGGTTAGAATGTGTGTCCTGAAATAATTTGTATGTTGTCATCCCTCACTTTTATTTATCATAAGATCATTTTTCCAGACTCTAATATTAAAACTCACAAAATGGAAGAGAGCAAGGAGGAAGGAAGGTCATCCAGCCATTGCCTCTATAGCCCATCATCACTGCTGGTGGCCTCTCCTGGAAAGCCCCAGTGGAGCCAAGCCTCACCCAAGGCTTTCTGGCTCCTCCTGGCAGGAGAGAAGAGAGAGAAATCGCTTCATCTGATCTTCATGGTCAGAGGGAGCTGCTTCAGATGAGTTTTATAACCTTCATCCTCAGGCAGGAGCAAGACAAAGTGACTCTAAACCATCCTCTTGATGAAGAACAGTTCTCTCCTGGTTTCATGCAGGTCCAACCTGCTGTATCCTCCCTCTGCTCACTCCACACCTGTTCACCCATTTTCTCCTTGGCATGTAGTAATGCAATGCGCATCGGAGCAGGGATATATCCTTCACCTTCTGGCTTGGTCCCACTGGAGGGACCTGGCATTTCCAAGTGATGCTGTCTCAGTCTAATTCATTGAGTGAGGAATTTCAGCTCAGACACATGACAGAATATGACTAACGTGAGGCATAGAGTGAGCAGGCTCTGTCAACAAAACACAAACAGCCACATTCACATATACAATCTGATATGTGTGTGTGTTTGTGTTTCAGAGAATACCTGCTGTGACTGCATGCTGCTTTTTTTCCCACTTACTAGCCCAGAAGAGATGATTATAAGGCAAAAAAAAAAAAAAAAAAAATTAAGCTTTCCACAAGATGACAACATTTCAGTGCTTTAGCAAACACTTCAAAGATGTTTTCCAGAGTTGGTGTTCCATATACCCTCCAGCCCAACCTAAGCCCCTGTGAAAACCAGAAGAATCCCATTCATTCACTTCCATGAACACAATTTAGGCCCCATGTGAGTAATCAACATTAATCCCATCCTCTGTATGTTCACTTGCATGCTCAAAATGAGAAGTCAAACGGGTGAAAACAGCAGCAATGTCACACTTTCGGCCCAGCTCTAAAAGCAGGATCCAGTGGGCATGAATTTGGGTGGCATGAAGGGATAGAAGCACTGGCTCTGCACCTGCGGGAAGGTGTGGCTCAGTGCTTGTGAGGCTGCCACCACCCCCCAAAAGTGTCACACAGGGGATACAACCAGCACTGCCACCTCCACAGAGGGTGTGAGAGCACTGGCAGCCAAGGGTGGGTTAAACACAGGCCCCGGTTTGGAGACACTCAGGGAGGGATCACCCAATGAAACTGAACCAGAGGGGAGTTTCAAGATCCAAAAAACCACCAAGGAACACTGTAGGACAAATAGGGGACAAATCAGAATGCAAGAAAAGGCATTGCCTGAAACGCACACGCTACTTTATACCCATGAGGAGTTTTATCCAGGTCAGTGCCAGGGGATGACACCAACCATTGTGTTGTCGGTGCCTTTGGGACAATGCTTCCCACTGCAGCTAAACCAGCTTGTCCAGGGAAAGTCTGTCAATTTAATCCTGCCTAGGATCCAGCCAGAGCTGTCATTTCCCACCTGTGCTAAATAACTACTTGTGTATATTCATGAAGAGTGGTCTTAGTAATAAGAATACACCTAATGTGTGTTGCAGTGTAACAGGAGACAACTTACAACAGGCCTATTAAAGGAAATCGCAGAGATCACAGAATTGACACATTCTGTTTAAAGGCAGCCACACTTATACTTGATTGCACAGCTAGAGACAAGTTTGTTATGCTCCTCATCTTTCATGAGCACTCATTTTTACTAGTTTAAAAAGCGAGATAAAAGCCAGACAAGCTTTGGCAAAGGAATGGGGGACAATATCAAATTATAAGCTAGGCATATTTATAGGTGTAAACAGATCTAGAAAAGGAAGCATTAGATATAAGAAGCACTCAATGATGTGGGGCAAACACTGAGACTTGAAAGCAAGGAATATCCAACAACTTGTAACATCAAAATCGGCAATTGCAGGTCTTAGCAGGCAAATGAAATATGAACAACAAATAAGTATGCATAAGAAGAGAACAACCACGTTAAATACTTTGATCATTGCTACAGAATGAGTGTTTTACAACAAAACAATGCAAAATTGATTGTGTAATTATTTGCAAATGCTGATTATTTTGGGAGTATGGTTTCTCTAGCTCATACCAAGGATGCCATGCTGCATTTCAGCTGAAATTGTAATTTTGGAAATGTAAGGCAAGGTATCAGGAAGCACGCAGAAGGAATACTGAATTGTCAGCAGTGAATTAAAGCCACAGGTTTAGGTGACATAATACATCCATAATTTAAAACCAATGAAACAACAAAAAAAAACCACAACAAAACAAAACAAAACAGAAAAACCAACCAAGCAAACAAAAAAAAAAAAAATTTGAAAGACAAAGAAGCATCCTTGCATGTTTCCACATGAAGGCTGTGTTTAGGAGAAATGGCTTATGAACTCAAAAGTGAAATATATAAGGCAGTTATGTGGTTTTTGTTTAAAAAAAAAAAAAGAGGAGACAAAGAGACATAATAAAAAAGGAACACAGACTGGAGCATGTTAACGTCAGCAGTAGAGACAGCCTGGGAAACTATTTTAAGAGATCAAGAGGAAAAATATTTAGAAAAGTATGAGCTGACTAAGAACAGGCAATGTGAATATCTAGAAATGGAGATCAAGTCTCCTCTGTTGGAATTCACTAGGAATGATGCCTCTCAGGTCCAACAACATTGCACATTTGGAACAGCAGGGAGGTCTGCTGTCATCTCCACAGAAACTCCTGCACACCCCTGGACCCCTTTATGGCTTTTTTGTGTCCTGCACAGAACCCACGATTTCACAGCTCCTGTAGGAAAGAAATCATGCAGTGAAGAGCTTCATTCTGTGGCTAGAAAATCCCTTCTGAATTAAACCCAGAGAGCAAGAGGAATCTGCTTCAGAATGCCTTAATGGTCTTTGATGCACAGCCAAAGATCGTTCTCCTCTTCATATTTCCAGCACATTTAGCCATAGCCCATTCAGTTCTGCATTTTTCACATAAGTGGCCATTGTCAGTGCAGGAGGAGCTGTGATTATTCCTTCTCAGACTGGGGTGGCATGACTGCAGGAGAAGCATGTCTAGTGCAGGGAGAAAGAGAGTATATGCTTCATTAGCTGGCCAGCAGACATCTGAGGAGCTGATAGCTGAGAAGGCCACCCCGTCCTTCTCAGATGAGGGTGAATCATTAAAATCAGTGCAGCTCCGTTTACTTCAGCTCTGTCATGCCCAGTTAGGGAGCAAAGACATGGCAAGAGAGTGGCACAAATAGGCTGGGATAGTGAGCATGCATTAGCTAACACCAGCTGGGGATCTCGTCTGGTGATAAATCAGGGTAATGCTGCCTGGGACATTTACAAGCTGAGGGTGCAAGACAATTTGGACACCACTCCAAGGTGTTATTTTCGATCACTTTCTTCTGCTGAAATAGATGGAAGTCAATATGATAGCACTGGAGCAGGTTCCAATGTCCACCGCCAAAAGCCATTAAAAAATTATGAATAAAGCAACTCAGAGAAGTTTGACATTTTGTTGATCAGGAGCCTGGCAGGGAGAAATATTTCTCTGCTCTATTATGGGAACAGTGAGAAGGAAATGTCTCCAAAGTCTAGATACTGCGACTCAGTAAATCCCATCTTATTCTCACATGTGGGTCCTTGTGGATGCTGAAACCTGGGCTGCAGAAAGATTTCCCAGCTTTCTGCCTCTGTCTGTGAGAAAGAAAGCCTTTGCTTTCTCACAGACACTGCCTGAAAACTGTTAGAAGTTTCTGTAAACTAATCCCTTTATCTTGCAGGTTGTTTTGCAGTATTGTTATGGTTCTAACTAGAAAATATTTACAAATGGGTGTCTTAGAATTTGGCCAATCCCCTCAAGGGGTGGATGGCCAAAGGACCAATTACCTTATGCCATTTAACACACTTTTGCAAACTAACATATAAAAGCCTTTGGAAAATTATTAAAGTGCTTCCTTTTATCCCTGCGCCTTGGACTTTGCGTGTTTCTTCTCTTGCTGTCCCTGGCACAACAGCGACAGTCCTAATAGCAGCAATCGCCACATCAGGATAGGGAAGGCAGCACAGGAGGAATGGCAGGGCTGGAATCAGCCACTCTGGCTACTGAGGGATGCCTCAGTGGTGCAGCACATTGTGCCAGCTGCCCCTTGGAGCCCATGCACAGAGAAACCAGCCCCAGGATTCCATGTGGGCTCTTGCTTTCTCCAAAACTTGTCTTTTTAGGAGGAAATGCAAACTCACACCCAGGAGACTCCAAACACTCTTTCAAGTGCCCTACAATGCCTCATAGATGCAGCAATGCTGCAGAAAACTTTAAGCCAGTCACTACTTTGTAACCCTCTACCCCATGTTCCTCTTATCTCCACTTTCCTCAGATGTTCAGTCCTGACCTTTTCACCACCCAATCCGCTGACGGCCTTTCTTACATCCCTCAAAACAAATGCATCAAACTCCCAGCAGCTGGAACACGTTTGCATTTGACAGGAACTCAGCAGCCCACCCGAGCCAAGCCAGAATGGTGCACACTTCTTGGGGATGAAAAGGATTAGGGAGCAGGGCCTGATGCTGGTGTGAGCCCCCTGTGTACAGAAAAAGCAGGGGGAGGAGAGATGATGCTCTTGTAGAGAACGAGGACAGGTGGGGTCTGTATACCCATGCTGCCATCTCAGATGCCTGTGGAGAAGAAACAATAAATACTAGATAAAGTGCTTTAAGGGTTAAGAACTTCAAGGGGATAGCCTGCACAGTCTCAAAGAAGAGATAATAAAGAGCCTGTAACACTAGATCCAGCCTCTATGTAAAGATAATCTACTTGATGGAGGCTTAATCCTAGCAAGGGCTCTAAAAATTCTGGGAAAAAAGAGGGTATAGTGTGAACCTTGAATAGTCTAATTGATCCCAAAAGTAGAGTTCCTTTTTATATGTAAATATCCCATCTCCCTTCAACCTCTTGATCATCCAGGGTCTAATCAAGGAGTTCCTGAAAAGACATCTGCTGTCAGAAGGGAAAACCATCCCCTTGTTTAAAGCTCTTGTCTCTCACCTAAGGTTTCAGGCTGTGAGTTCTCTCATGTCACTTTAGTCTCAGAAGCTCATGGACATCCTCTGGTACAGATGATTGGGGCACAGCACAGACAAGAGGGTCTCTGCCCATCACTCTGTGGCCACGGCAGGCAGAGTGGCTCCAGAGCCAAAGCTGAAGAATGCTAGAGAACTCATGGGATTGCTTCAGGAAGTTTGTGAGTTTTGAGCACTTTCTTCTGCCTGAAGAGAGAGAAGTCTGTGGCAGAAGCTATTTTAAATGAAGGTATCATACCCTTGTTTTGGCAGAAGTCATCTGTGTTGCATGACCAAGAAGAATTACCTGAGATACTAAGCAGACAGGCTTCTCGGGTGCTGGAAACCAGCATAACTCATCTTCCTGTCTTCACAGCTTTGGTGTTTTGGTGAATGCAAGAAGAGGCACAAAAGGCTGCTGGTGGAGGAGGGTAAAACACTGAGCCCATGAGAACTTCTTCTTGGACATTCCCGCTCCAAGGAGTGATGAACCACCAGAGTCACCCTGCCTCCAAACACCACCATCATCACCAGAGAAGCACCAAGGTCACAGTTAATGGTGACGGTGATGCCTCTCCAGCCCGTCCCCCCTGGTTAAGAAGTACGGGCAGATGGGTCACAGGATGTGCAGGCAGCCACAAAGCACCTGGAATTTTCTGCTTCAGCTGCCTCTTGGCACAGAGAGGGGAGGGGATGCTGTTCCCTGCCTAACACTAACCTCACAGACACTGATGTGAATGGGTTAGGGATTCTCTGGTCCCCCAAGTAAGCTCCACTTCTGGGAGACTTCTGCCTTGGACTTGCTGACAGCCACAAAGGCCTGCTCCTCCTGAGGACAGAGGAGGTGGGAAGACAGCTCTTCACCTTCAGGGTGCCAGGAAGGGCAGTTGGAAAGGGACGGCATGAGAAGGGTTCCTCACCACAGGGGAAGCGTTTCAGTGGTTTCCTCTCTTCCTTTTTGCTTCTGCTCACTTGTCAGCTGGTTTTGCTTTCTGTGTTATGCTGGAGGAAGGGGTGAGTTTGGGGAAATTAGAAGTTTCAGAGGAAGCCAGAGTAAGAGCCAGCCCCCTTCTGCACTCACTGTCTGCGTAGCAGAAGGCAACAGAAATCAGCAGAGTTAAATACACCACAGTCTGATCTAAAGCTCACTGAAGATCACTGACATTAATTTGACTTCTGCCTTGCTTCCTTCCAACAACTAAGACACCAAAGCAGAGAAAAACTGTCTAGAAATAGATGACTTTACCCATTCTATGGAAACAGCAAAATAGCAAAAGCAGCAGATACGGTTGACCAAATGGTCTCTGCTTGTTCTGCAGAGGTCTCACAACATATCCCTCTTACTTGCATTCTAGATGTATGTGTTTTTCTACAAATTGCATTGTTATTGTGTATTTTCTTGTCTGAAAAATTTCCTTCAGTCAGATGAAAATAAATTCAATGCTCTAGCTGATGCTTGGAATGACGTGGCCCCAACACACAAACACACACATCTGTTGTCAGAACTCTTCTGCCTTTCTTTTCCTTTCTTTTAATACAAGTCTGGAATCCACTGAGTGTTCTTCAAGTCTAAGCTCCAAACATTTCAAACAGCACAAAAGGTATGACAAGATGAAAGAAAATGTCCACAAATAGACAGCTAGACAACTAGTTAGCAGCTGTCTGCTTTTCTTCAGGGTTTTTTTTGTGTGTGTGTTTTTTGTTGGGTTTGGGTTTTTTGTTGGGTTGTTTTTTCCCCCTGCAGGGGAAAAAAAAACAACCCAACTTTATTTTTCAATCTTGAAGGAACTGACTGCAGATTCTTTTGTTCTGGCAAGAATCCAACCCTGTTTAGCACTGGAAGTGGGGGAGGAGGCGAACTCCTTATGATGCCATGTGTAACCTTGAACCTGAGAAATGTCTAACACAGTATGTGTACAGTTGCAGCAGTTTAAATGGCATGGATCACTTTCAACTTTTGTATTGTACTGATGGCAACTTAATGAGGTTTTGGTGTTCTATCAAGTCAGGGTATTTATGCGGAAAAAGGAACCAAAAAGAGCAGGTTTTGATTAAAAATGTGTATGGGTTTTTGGGACCTGGTTTAAATATTTCAGATCTTGAGCAAACATGGAGCCTGCAGTTGAAGTTATTTATCTTCTCCCCAGACAAATCTGGCTGGGGGGAGGGGTGGCAGTGCTCAAATGCTCGATTTTAATTACTGTTGTTGTTTGCAAGTATTTTTCTTCTGTCATTTCTGTTCTCCTTCTCCCCCTAAACAGATGATCAGCAGACAACACGGACTCCTGTCTAACTTGCAGATTTAATTTGGAAACCTGAGCATCCAATGCAAATATGAAACACAAGCTGCAGTTGGATTCTCCTCCAAATCTTTGCCGCTCGCTCAGAGAATTCGCTCGCTCCCTTTGTGAGGCTTAGTGTGAGGCTGAAAAACTTTCTCTTCTCACCTCCTTCTGGGTCTCTTTGTGTGTCCATAAATGAATTTGTGAGAGAGTGTGTGTGTGTGTGTGTGTGTGCATGCACAGGAGTCAGCATGCCAGACGGCACTCCACAGCAGAAGGCAATTTTTCCTTCCTCCCTTTATTTGCACGTTTAGCACGAGCTGCATTCCCCCAGTACCTGCTGAAAGAGTGATGTTGTCAAAGGCTGGGCTACAGGAGATGTGTGGAAGAAACCTCTCTTGTCTGGATAGATCATACATAACCAGACACAGCAGAGTTTCCATCCCACTGAAATAAATTTGTATGGCAACACTTAACTCCGCAGCTCTTTCCATCAACAGCTTCCAAGCCATTTTGCTTTTTTTTCCCTTTCCCACCCAGTCTCTTCCCTGCTCTTTCAGATCATAAGTTCTTCAAGACAGAGCATTTATTAGTGCGTTCGTACAGCACCTGCTACATTGAGTTTAGTAGAATGGTCATCTCAATTAGCATTTCGACCACCTCTCACACAAATAACAGCTGAATACATCAGGTTAACCCCAGATTTGGGTGGCTGACAGAGCTGTTCCAGGTTCAGACTTCTCCAAATGAAACTTGGGGCAGTCCTGGTCAGAGAGGCCACATGGTTTTGCATCTCACTTGAACACTGGGACATATTCTCTTAAGCACACACAAACCTGAATCCTAAGCTAGGGCTGCAGGCTGCAGTGTGGGTTTGCAGCACGCCCCTTGACCAGTCCCAGATGAGCAGCAGTTGCCATTTCTAGCAGGGAGACCACCTGAAATTTAAACAATAGCTTTTCTCATTTGGCTACANCTCTTGGGATTTTACTCCAGTGGCCCTGTATAAATCTAATCAGTCTTAACAACTAGTGACATCTCTCTCCCAAGGAAGAGTAATGATCAGGTTCAGGTTATGGTTGTTACTCACAGGATTGAACCATGGAGAAAACTCAAAAAGGCAACTCCGTAACAGTGGTAAATTCTTGCAATCAAGCTGAAGGGAACTATACGGGTATGCCTTGCCACCTCATCCCTTGCTGGAAACCCCAAAACCTCAAGCTCCTTGAGTCAGTGAGGATTGTCTAAAATAGAGAAAGGCAGAAAAGCACACACAACTTTCATTAGGCAGGGGCTCCTTTGTGCTTGTCAAGGTACCCCTGCAAATATTCACCTGCTTGAAGGGCGCCTGAGGCTCCTGCTCCCAGCTGAAGCCCTCAGGATGCAAACAAGACACACCAGCAGCAGCTGAAGGCCCTTTTTCTGCTGCTTATTGCAGCTCTTCAGCTAGGGTTCATACAGACAAGGAGGTCATTGTATTTACAAGGCGAAGCCTGTTACAGAAGTGGGGCTCACAAGCACAGATGGGGCTATAGGTGGGTTCAAAACAAAAAAAAACAGGCTTAGTCCCTGGCCTTTTCACCAGTGTAAGGAAGCACAGACACTTCTCCAGCATCTCCCTAGTGCTGCTTAAGCACAAGTGATTGCATCAGCTGAGGAGAACTGGGGAATCGGGACATGAGCTAGCACAAGGTTAAAAGGACTGTGCAAATAAAAACTCGCTTTCAGTACAAAGGACATCACAGTTCAAGGCCAGAAGCTTCTCTCTGTTGTTCTGGAACTAATTTCAAACATGAATCAGAAGTCTAACATGAAGAGGTTACTGTCAATAACCCCTTCCTGAGAGCGCCTTGTTTAATGAGATGTTTAACTGGGTGATATGAGAATGAATTCATAAGCAAGTGAGGGAAAAGGTCCATTGCTTTCTTTTCCTCAGCAAGGAAGGAACAGAGGAAAAAAAGGGGAGTGAACAGATACCAAAGGAGAAGAATAGAGAAGATGGACAACAAGTGAAAGAGAAATAAATTACGTGAACATGCACACAATAATAAACAGTTTACCCAAAATCCGCTGCTCACCACGAGGAAGATGACCACGTGCTGCTAATAATGAAGACCCTTGGTAAATTCTTGCAGGCAAGAGGGAAGGATTTAGGACCCCAGCCCCAGGGGAGCTCAATGTGCAACTGCAAGGCTTGGAAAGTGACTTTCTCCACCACAGTCCAGCCAGCCAGCAGATCTCAGCACAGAGGACTGGGATGACCATTGTAAATCACCCTGGAAAGCAGGATCATCTGTACTGCTTTTGAGTCTGCAGAGCAGAGCAAAATCTCAGCAACTTCAAGCCACCAAAACATTTCTTCACAGTACTCCCTTTTCAATCCTGTCATCATCAACACATGGCAAACGAGACGGTTCAAAATCTCAGGCCTGGATCTTGTACAGATGTTTGCTATCTGTTTCCTGTCAAGGCTCCCACTGATATCAAGGAACGAGAAGCTCAAATACCTCTGTGGAGCTGAGCCTTGGAGTGCAAGAGAAATACATGGGAAGGATAAAGGCACAGAGAGAGATGTTTCACAGCCTCCAGGCGGGTCTAAATTAGATGAAGGCACTGCTCCAACTCGGAGCCAGCCCTTTGGAGATGCTTCAGCAGCCCACATCTGTGCTACAGAGCTTCACTGAGGACATTCACAGTGAGCTCCCAAGGAAAGACCCAGTGCTCATGCAAAACACAAATTACCTCAGAGTGTCAGGACACAGGGTCTGAAATTTCTCCACTTTTTACTTTTTTTTTTCCTGCAGGGGGTCTGTTCACAGAGCCGGTACAAAGAAGCCTTCTATGCATGGAAGGCTCACTGCTTTGTGTAGGCACAAAGGAGGGAGGAAGCAGGACACTTCAGGTATTTATTTTAAAAGTCTATCACGCATTTGGATGGCTGCTGGTGCCAAAACTAATCATGCTAGTGGAAGAGGTACAGAAGCAGAACAAGCAAAGTACGGAGAGCAAGTAAAAGGGAAGGAGCTTGGAATGACAAGCAGAAAGGTAACTCTACAGATCAGAGGGTTTTCAATGCGTTGCACATGCTGCAACCTTTTAAACAGCATATTATGGCTCCTGAAACATTTTAAACAGTATAAATTGTTTTCAATTGTTCAAAGGTTCAAAGGTTTAAAAATATGGCATGGCATCTCCAGCGTACAACTCTGCTGGAGCCAGATAGTGCATGCTGCCCTCTCAAATTGAGAGGAAGAGAATTAAATTTAAAGAGGAAACAAAATGTTCATTTTAATCACCCATTGTCCTTTGAGGATCTTTTCCTGTCCCCTTCGTAGCGTAATGCAGAGTAACAGGCAATTGCCATATCCCCAGCTGATAGTTAGACTGCCCAGGATCCCAGTGTTATAAACTCCCTATTTTCTGGGGCCTCTTTCACAGATGCATCTTCATATACAGTGACAATTGCTTCAGTGCCATTACCTTTGGATAGAAAAGCCTGCAAAGTGAAATCATTGGTAGCCAAAGGCAACATAATCAGCTGTCCTCGTTACTTACAGGATATATGGGGTTTGTGTGTGGAGAAATTACGAAGGTGGAAAGGGCTGACTAATGAAAGCGCAGGAGAGACGTGCACACGAGGCATTTGCCTCAGGATGAGGAAGTATGGCATTGTCTGAATCACACTGCCCTCGGAAATCATCCCTCCCTGCTATTTGGTGTCCTTCAAGAAATGAATCCCACCCACAAGGTATTTAATGGACTCTTGCAAGGGGCTTCATTAACTGAGGTTTCAAGATATCTAAAATACTTTGTGGAGGCCCAGGTAAGTGAAGGGATTAAATTATACTTTACTTTGCTAAGCTATCTTTTACCCAAGTATGTTCCCAAGTAAACTGTCTTTTACCCAAGCCATCTTTTTACCCAGGTAGAAATTGCAATGGGTGCAAACTGCAAACTGCACTGCTTTGGGAGGAAGGGGAAAAAAAAGAGGCAATCATGACAAATTATACTTTTTCAAGTTATCATCATCTTGCTCTGTCTCTGTCAAATTGTTCCTCAAACACAGCAGTCTGTGAAGCCACCTGATTCCTCTGCTTGCCTTTTTCTTTTTTTTCCTTCCTCTCTTTGTACTATTTATACCTCTTGGATAAAATGTGCACTTTTGCATATCTCAGCCATTTCAAGGGCTGAGATGATGAACTGCACTGTTTAGTCCTTTCCATCACCGTGTCACTAGTGGTCATGTCCCTGATTATCTCTAAGGACAATGCATTCAATAATAGATTCAATCCAAATCTGTCTATAATTATGATCAAGGATGATATACTAAGTTATATATGTGAAGGAATGGTTCATTTTTCAAGCCCTCATGTTGTTTTCCAAATTCTTTGTAGCTGCAACATAACCTTGGTCTGCAACTTCACCAAACAGTGAATGTGACTTTTCACTAAACTGATTTCACCTCTCTTTAACAAAAAAATGAACAAAAAACCAAAAGAACAAACCATCCTTACACACATACACTGCACACACTTTAACTTTTTCTCTACTTCTGCCATTTCAGGGATGTTGGTTTTCTCCTGGGCTTTAGACAAAACAAATTCAGTTCCCTGTAAAGCTCACTCAGTGTCTGGTGTGGGCTTTTGGGTGGTGAAAGGAAAAGAGAAGTCTGCTCTGAAAAGAAAACCCTGCTCTGTGAGCTCGGTCTGTGCTCCGAACTGCTTCAGTGCGTTTAGGAAGGCAGGTAGAGCTCTGTTATTTCTTGCTTGGACCTTTAAAATTTCTTCTCTGCTCCTTGCCTCTGCTGGGAGCAATTTCACTGCAATTACTGAAATGAAGCCCCTGAATTCCACTCTGTAGCTATTCACATGACCCTCAGTGTTTTGGACTTGATTTTTCTCCAGTTTTCTCCACAACAGGAAGAGTCGTGAGGAAATTTTCCTCAGTCAGTGGCCTCAGGTTTCTATTAAAAACTTTTGCTACTTGTAACACTTCTCAAAACCTTTAAAAAACAAACCTAGCATTGGAATTATTCAATCAAATGGTATTAAAAGCACAGATTATGCTTTAGAAACCACTTACAAAGAAGGTTTTTACAGATCAGTGAGGACGCTAGCGAGGAGGGGCCCCTGATATGAATGGAAACGTTTGTTTCAATCCTCATTTATCTTAAGGCCCGGGTGCTTTCTGGACAGTGAAACATTCTTCTCCTCCCTGCACTTGGAAAAGTGAGGATCAGGTTGCGAGACAGTGCCCTTGAATGCTCAAGTAAGGAATTTGCTAAGTGGCCTCCTCAGCCAACACAGCTCCCATGTTAACGGTGGCTTCTTAATTCCCTCTGCAGGATTACCCATCCTTTCTTATCACAAGGCATCACCGCCAGCTGAGCCCCCACAGTTGCGTCCACCCACAAAACCATGACCACTTCTCACGTTAAAAATGTTCGCCGTTTCTCCACTACCCTGAAATTTTAACTAAGCCTTGATAAGGACGTGAAAAAAAACCCCAAAAAACCAAAAAACCACAGTTTTGTAAAGGTCCCAGTGTTCTTCATTTTTCCAGGGCTGCTCAGGGATCTCTGTAACTGCATATGTGCATGGGACTGCTCCAGCCTGCCTGGATTCCACACACCCCTGCAGTATAAACATTAATTAAACAGAATAATGAGTTACTAATTGTTGCTGAGGCCATACTGATCTGGAATCCACCTCTATCTAAGGAAAGCACAAGAAAACATTGGAATGTTTTGGTCTCCTTACTAAGAAGCATTAGATGGGTTAAATCTACTTTAGCCTCATTAACATATTCAGTGCAAACGTGGAGTCCCACTGAATGCCTTCCAAAATCAGCAGTGAAACTCTTTCACAGAAGCAGAGCCCAGCCCTTGGTGAGGCAGTGGCCTTCACAACTCAATCAGAAACCAGATTTACAGCCCTGTTCTCAAGCCCAACTTCTGGTGATGGTTGTGGAATTTTGGCCGGAGCAAAGATCACAGTGCTTGTCCTGCAACTTGCACAGCTAGCTTGAAGTTTTTCTTCTTCCTGCCATCCAAAGTTTCTTGGGATTAGTCAGGACTGATATTGATGTATGAACATCTTAAAAGGACTGTACATAGCTCCCAGGCTGAAGACTAAACATTGCTGCGTAAAACAGAATTTGGCAGTGATTCTATAGGATGAATCTAATCAGAGCAGACAGATTACAATACATGGTAAAGGCATGGAGTTGAAAAGAAAAAAGGACTTGCTCTGCAGTATTGCATAACACATTCTGGAGAAACTAGAAAACCTTTCAGAGCAGCTGGGACAGAGGGAAATGAACCATTTGTTCCCAAGTGAAATAAACAAAAGAAGGAAATGCTCCAAACTGTCTCCAAACTAGGAAAGGAATGGTGGTGAGAAAAGTGACCAGAGCCTGAACCAAGCTTTTCACATTGTCCAGTTCTTCACAGTAGCTCTGTTTCAAGTGCACAGGCGCATATCTGCTCATCCCCTGGTCAGTCCTGGTGAGCCACAGACCTCTGCAAGGGAATGCAGCCTTTGGCAGACACCACTGGATGCCTGCAGTGTAGCCAACACAGCTGCTCGGTTTTTGAGTCCTGGTACATCATCTGATGAAGGAAAAATATCAAAGCAACCCCTTCTTGCTCCAAATCACCTGCGCTGCCCTGGATGTGACCAAGAAAACATTCCAGACACCTGAGATGAGTTTGGCAGAGCAAGGTAATTTTCAGTACAAAAATCCACACAACCAAGTCCAGACAGGGTGGAAAGACCTGCAACTCAGAAGAAGGACAGAACTCTCTATGGTGTTGACTGTTAAATATTCAACACAGTCAGTTGTCTTTTCCTTGCTTATGTCTTTTTGTCACTTAAACGTCAGTGTTGGATTTCCTTTTTTTGTAGATGACAACCAACTCCACCAAAAAAAGAGAGCACAGAACTGACTCCTGGTACCTGCTTGACAAGAGTGTGAGTTCTTCACATCATCCTTCTCCTTTTAAGACTTGAAGTTAGGGACCACTCTGGTATTTTGATTCATGCAAGAAAACTGCTAACTTGAACTTGAGAACCTGAAAGAAAGCCAAGCAACCATCTTGTCCAGACTTGTTGCCTTTGTAGAGCATCTCTCAAGATTTTATATTTCAGACTTAATGCCAGTACTGCTTTCCCTTTTAAAACAGAACTAAAACAAGGTTCTTGTTTAAGTAACAGCACTGCGAATCATTCTGCAGTCTAATCATGTTGCCTTTCTGGGGAAATCTTACTGAAAACTTAGGACATAAATTGTCCATTCTTTTATACAGCCTTCTATTCACAGCCAGTGAATTGAGGCAGATGGACAATTGTGGCAATTGACCCACACATCCTGATTCTCATTTATTCAGTCGCCTTCTCAGTGCAGACTGGAAAAGCTCAGTTCTCAAGGTGAGCAGCTAAACCACTGGGCATGCCCTGAGGGACACCTCTGGAGCACTTGTGAGTGACTGCATGCAATAATACCACCTAATCTCTCTTGGAAATGAACTCACCTCAATCAGACCTTTCTTTTGCACACTTCTGGTCAGCAGGCTGCTCCAGAATGTCCTTCAAGTACTTAAGCATCTTCACCTAATTTCCAGAGGAAAAAGAAAATCTCTACAGTGAGCATGTTAACAATTTCTTCCTGTCTTAGTTCTGTTCTTTACTAAAAAATTGTCTCCCCCAACTATCCCACTCACCCTGCTGTACTTATATTTCAGCAGTCATGTTCTCTCTTTTGTGTCATCCCACTAGGATGAGCAGATTTAACTTCTTAAGCTTCTGGATTTAAAATAAACTGCATGTCCAGAGCTGTACACATGTGTCTAGAGGTGTGTTCTCACTACTTACTGGTTCTGCAAGACTAAACTGCTGGGATTGTATGTTCTCACGAGGCCTAAAGCACACATGAGGACTCTCTTTAGCCCTTGGTTATTCTGCAACAGTTTACTGAACTGGGAATTGCACTTCACCTGCCCCTGTGCCAAGGCGAAGGAAGAAGGTAAACACGTTTCAGTGGCTGGGAAAATTAGACCCCTCTTGACCTTGCTTTTTCACTCTGAACGCAAGGACTGTTCTGCTTGCCTAAATTCCCATATTTTTTCCTCCTTTCACAAGGAAATAGTGTGGCTCAGGCAGTTGAGAGAGGCATTTGGAGGAGGAACAATCAGAAGAGGGTTTCATGTTGCAGTGGCTTCCTGAGTGAGAGAAGACAGGCATGGGAAATAATAACTCTGCTCCAATGTCAGGGCTGAGGAGATTTCAATTTCCAATTTAAATGTAATTTTAAGAGCTCTTTGTAGCAGCAAGGGTTCACTTCAAGAACCTGGAGGCTTAGTACACAAATTGTGTAGTCCACAGAAAGGTTCCCATCAATTTCAGGGTGACGTGCCTTATGAATGTGTGCTCTTATGCTGCAATCAGGAATGAGGGAGCACTTTAAAAATGCTGGTGCTGTGCAATATTTATGGGTTTTTTTGCTTCCTGCATCAGTCAGTTCTTGCACTCTTCAGGCAATTCCAAGAACTGCTCATCTGTAGATTGTGATCCTTGGTTTTTCTTCAGGAAGACCAAAACAGAGGCTGGTAGGGAGATCTTAGGAACATGGTAAGAAGGTAAAATCTGTATTGCTGGGGTGTGACAGTCTTAGGCTGATTCAAAATAAATAAAGAAAAAGTTAATGGTTGAACACTAAAATAACAGCCAACCTAAAATGCAACACACTGTGATTTGACATATTGTAATTCCTGTAGCCTTCAAAAGGTAAATATGTGCTCATCATACTTCCCCACACAATGTTTAGAAATCCTCACTGGTGTTTTTCACAGTGATTAATTATGTTGAGTTATCAGATGGACTAAAAAGGAAAGGATTTTTATTCTGGAAGGACAACTCACTGGTCAAAAAGAAGTAGAAAATTAAACACTGTGCAGGCTTTTCTACTTTGAATATCAACAAAGTTCTTCAAAATAAATTCAGCAGTAGAAAAGACAGTTCTGAGAAAATGCTCACTCTAACGTGTGCTTGAAAGGTATCCAGTCTGGAAAGTGGAGAACTCTCCAGGCTTAGAGGGGGCAAATTTGCAACTCAAGTCATGTCCTAGTTTTGCCCATACACAGCAGCATTCCCTTGATTTCCATAAAATATCAAGTAGCTGAAGAAACATTCACTGCACATTCTTCCAAACTGCTTAAAGCAGGATTTCTGAAATCTAGTAGATATGAAATCTAAAAGCAGATATGGTGTTCCTCCACTCTATCAATGCTCTGGGCTGAAACCAGCAAATATTAAGAAAATATGTACAAATAGGAAACGCCATCTTTGTTTTCACTCTTGGCATCAGAGCAGCGAAATCCAGATATGTGGAAGAAGAGTGTGAGGCTGTGTTTCAATGTCTCTCCAGCTGTATGAAAACCCTGGTTTGCTCAAAGAGCCGCCCAAGGGGATAACTCACTTTTTTCTTCAAACATTTTTCTGTGTTTTTATTACTAAAGGGGAAGTGCTGCAGGACTTATTTAGGGAGTGATAGTGGATGACAGATTAAATATGAGCTCATAGTGAGAGACTGTAGCACAAAGAGGCAAATACCATACTGGGATGTGGAGCAGAATTACTTGCAAGACTACAGAGGTAATAATTCCTCCATACATAGCCCTGGTGAGGCCCCTCTTGGAAAACTGTGATCAGTTTTGGGCAACTCAATATAAAAAGGAAGTCAATAAAATAGAGTGACTACAATGAACAGTGATAAAGATAAGAGGTTTGGAAGGTATGATGTATGAGCAAGGGAACCCAACTTACTAAACACAGCTGAAAGTTGGAGGAAAGGAAAGGGCAAGGGGAGTAGGGACATGACAATGCCAAAGTATTCATAGGTGGGTGGAAAACTTGACTGTTCTGTAGATGTATTTCAGAGATAGCGAGCAAAAAATGTCACTTTTCATGGAGAATTTTAAAATAGGTTTTAACAATTCCCTTGCTCCTCCTCATCTTGTAGATGTATAAGAAAGGAACATTTTGGACAGAAAAAAATATTTTCTCTCACAGAAAAAAAAAAAAAAACAAACCAGAGTGCACCCCTCCAAGTACACACACACACATTCTCACACACATATATCGTCCCCAAAAAAAAAAAAAAAAAACCTTCATGGAGCATTACCAGCCAGCTCTAATCAAAGGCTGATGTTCAAACTTCATTCTGTTCTTAAAGATTAGATTTTCCTGGGTAACTTTATCGCACTCTCATGAGCCCACTGCTCATGTAACCACTCTCCTCTCAGCAGCCTGGTCTCTGTCATTGCTAAAGGGCAGCACTGTGCTTGAGAAGGCTTCCTTCTGGTTGGGCTGGATGGTCTCCATCTGGACTGGTGGTCAGGGAAGAGCAGCTGGCATTGCTCTGAAATAAGGAGAGTTCTTAGATTTCAACCTGCTGAAGCCCAGACCTGCCTGGGTATCTCCACTCAGACTAATGTAATTAAGAACGAGGCGGCTGGGCCAGCAGGGGGGTGGAGGTAGCAACTGGAGCTGGAGTACAGGAAAACTGTCAAAGTCAGCACTGCATAATTCAGACAAAGCTGGTTTGGAGCTGGGGAGTACGGAAAAATACTTTTTTTGCACTGTTCATTCCCACTCATAGCTTTGTATTGGCTCTGCTGCACACCTGCAATTAATACAGTGAGCTGTCTTCTGGAGACAGTCTGTTTTATGATGTTGTTTGCATAATCCTTCCACCAGCTTGCCTGTTTCCTGGCAGTTTGTGACTTTCCTTCAACATCCTAAAAAACTTTTCTGGGGAAAAAAAAAAAAAGACACTAGAACCAAACGAATTGTTTAACCAACTTCTTCCTTTCTCTCTCCCTCCATTACTTTTTCCAGGACAACTAAAACAGAGCGGGAGCCTCCCACTTTGACTCAACAATATCTTTCTCCTCCCAACTATTCTTCTTTAGACTTGCAGTGTGTTCTGCTTATAAATCTTCAACAAAAACTGGTGTTTGTTTTTCAGACCTTCTACTCCAAACACCATTCAGCTTTTTAATTTATTAGATTGCATTTATTTTCACTGTATATACTTATGAGTTATCCTGGCCATCTTTCCAGTCCTTCTTCACTCTGTTGCTCATGAAAGCATATTTTTTTGCAGTTGTTAAATGGCCCCTCATGTCTAAAACAAATAATCTTCTCACTTTCTTCCCTGTTTTCTTACCTGACCCTTAGAGTAGAAGTTTGGTTCAAACTTTGTTGCTTCTTTTTTTTTTTAATCAGAGCAGGAATTATGGCAAAAGTCATACACTGCCTATCTCTTTTTAATTAACTGTTTGATGCTGGCCAAGTCAATAGGATGCATTCCCTGTAGGGTGAGCAGTGACTAACCAGGAGCCTGACACGGAGGAGCTGTGCAAGCACTGGGAACCCTGGAGCAAACCCCGTGCTGTCCAAGGGCTCCGAGCCCTGTGCCAACATCCCAGAGTCAGCTGTCAGGTCAGCCCCAGCTCCCTGCCTTCCACAGGGGCTGCTCAGCACTCTGAGTGCTGCAGGCACTTGACCACTGCTGGGAGAAATTGAGCAATGGCTTCACAGCGGGATGACTCCCAGAGTGTTCCCTGTGAAATTACATACTTTTAAACCAGAAAAAATATATAATTTAGAGGTGAATGCTTTTTCTGTGGTTTTGGTTTTTTTTTTTCCTCTGCAATAGTTAGTGTTGCTTTTATTTACCCTAAAGGAGCAAGGATGCAGGAAAATGTTGCCACCCATAAGCGCTGTGGAAGGAAACTACAGCAGGTTCCGTTGCAGGATGGAAGCTCTGTTTAGGATCCCTGTTGTCTCCACAGGGATTCTTACCTGTCCTTACAGTGCTGCCTGATGGAAAGGGGAGCTGCCAATCCTGACTCAAAAGGGCACAACCAAAACAGGGCTTTTGTCTGCACCCACATCAGCTGGGGAACACTGAAACACTTCCCTTTGCACACGCACAGAAAAATGACATCAGTGCTCTTACCAATGTTCTAGGCCGGTAAAAAGCTATGCCCCAGAGACATCTGAGTCTCCATCCTGGACTTTGAGCCCAATTGTGATTTCTTCTTAAGTGCACTTTGCCAAAACTTATTATTCTCACTCAGACACCTATTTCTGAGTGTGTAGACGTCCAGAAAATCACATCTGTTTTGGGTCCATATTTGTTTGCTGCTGAATGAAGCCTCACTTGCATTAAAATTTGGTCATTCGCCCACTGCAATTCCGCAAAGGCTGAATTTGGTTAAAAAAGAAGCCAGAGATAGGTGGAAGTCTAATGGGAATTCAGCTGAGAATCTTCACCTCAGCTAATGCTGGATGCAAACCACATTAAAAGCCACAATAAATAATTTAGATATTGTCAAGCAATGATTGCACTATTTGAAAAAGGAGTATTTCCCTCTTTTTAACTCTGAAAGGTAATCAACTACTAACATTACTAAGAAAGGTTCTCATCTCAGAAAACTTCCATATTGATTTGCTTTCAACAGAGCAAACAATAAAAAAATTAAGTCCTGCAATACTGTCAACACCAACTCTGACAACGCAGAAGTCAAGACAATAACTCACATTCCCCCACTAGTGTGGTTGCAAAGCTAAAACTCCTGCACTGAGATTTTATTAAATTTCTCAGTTTGGTTTGCATATTTAGCTCAGGCACACACAGAACGTGGAGGCTCAGAAGGTGGAGGATCAGGACTGACATTACATGATTGGTTGGAAGTTCAACACTGGTGCTAAGATTGTGTTCAGGAACCTGTCTAATACAGACTAATTCCAACCTCCTTTCAGATATTATACACTTCCTTGACACCCAGAATTACAACTTGGTTAAAAACATCCCAAGTCAGATGTTCTGAGAATCCTATTTCTACATTAAAAAGTACTCTCTATGAGGGAAAAAAAAACAACCTCTCTCCCCAGTAACCACAGCAATCACCTCAAGAGAAACATGTGCAGTGGGCACGGAACGTTTTGAAGGCACGGGTCCATTAGCATTCTGGTCAGGACTAAGTTTATTAGGCATCCCTCCAGCCTGGGTAGCACTATGGAGGCTGTGTGCCTCAGGGGATGTCAGCATAATGAGGTGCCCTGGCAGTGCAGGGGATGTGCACCTGCTACTTGGGGCCACGTGATGGGCAGATGCAGGAGCAGCAGAGTCAGAGCTGCCCATTTCCCATCCTCCAGCAGAGGCAACACCCACAGGGTGGACAAGGGGTGCACAGCCTGCTTTAACTCACCTGTGGGCATGGATAATGAAAGACATTTTATTCTGCTTTCTCCTTTGGAACCCAGCTGCAAGGAAGTGGCCAGACACAAGAGTGAGCTTGCAGATCATAGAATCATAGAATGGCTTGGTTGGAAGAGACCTCAAAGATCAGCCAGTTCCAACCTCTCTGCCACTTATCTGACCAGGCTGCTCAAAGCCCTGTCCAACCTGGCCTTGAACACTTTTAAAGATGGGACATTCACAGCCTCTGTGGAGAACATCTGCCGGGACCTCACCACCGTCATGGTGAAGAATTTCTTCCCAACATCCAACCTAAAATGGCCCTTTTCACTTTAAAACCATTGCCCCTTGTCTGTCACTGTCTGTTGGTATAAACAGTCCCTTTCCCTCCTTTTTCTAAGCCCTCTTCAGGCACTGGAAGGCCACAATGAGATCTCCTCAGAGCCTTAACTTCTCCAGGTTGAACAGCCCCAGCTGTCTCAGCTTGTTTTCACAGCAGAGGAGCTCCAGCTCTTTGAGCATCTTTGTGGCCCCCTGAGAACCCTCTCCCACAGGTCCATCCCTTTCTTGTGCTGAGGACCCCAGACCTGGACAGGCAAGGGATGCAAGGAATCCCTAAAAACCCTTACAAGGGACACAACCATTCTAGAATAGGGTTGCCAGCCATCAGCTGGGTGAAGCCTGGCACCACTTGTAATTTTCTCTCGAGAAGTCCCCAGCAGACTGGCTGAGGGGAGCTAAAGAAGGAAAGGAAGTGTCAGCTGTAGCCACAATAAAGCAAAAGGATTTGTGCCAGGAATACCTCCATAAAGACCACAACAACAAATGATGGATGTTCCAGGAGAAAAAGTTCACAGTGTCCTGGAACTATTTATACTCTTTGATACAAAATAAAATCTGGTGAGGGCCTGGCACAGGTTGCCCAGAGAAGCTGTGGATGGATCCCTGGAAGTGCCCAAGGCCAGGCTGGATGGGGCTTTGAGCAGAAACTCTGTGGAAAAGGAACAAAGACAATTCAGGTACTCTCCACTCTAATGCCATGACCTAAACCAAAGACCATTCATATTCCCTCTATAGATCCTGATAAAACATTGAGTGATTTGTATTCACATAAACACTTCAATTTATCTGGGGAGGTCTTCATTGCCCTTAGTTTTTCTATGTGTTATTACTCAAGCTCCAGGTAGAATATTTTCTTTTCTT
>VWZW01000333.1:31141-48395 GCA_013397115.1 Edolisoma coerulescens | reverse complement strand
TTTGGGGGGGGGGGGTGAATTAGCACAGATTTGAAGGAAACATGTAGATGGGGAGCATAATGCTTCCAATTGAAACGCACTAGCAAGCACAGACTACAGGAGTTTCGAGATTAAAAATAGGATCGTTTGGATGTGTGGATTTGAATATGATTTATGGATCACTTCCAGAGACATTATTGTTGCTTATCATTCAGATGGCTGTGAAAGTGAAGACTACGTGGGAAATCCTGCAAGAGATACATTGCCTGCAGAATGGGGAAAAACATTAAATCTTGGAGTTGCTGATGCAGCAATTAATATTGCAACCTTCACTGCCTTCAATGCACGGAAGAAAAGGGTAAGATAGCCTAGATGTCTGCTTCCCATAAATAACTGATCTCAAGACTTAAAGGCAGAGACAGGCTTAAACATTACACACTGAAGCCCCTTTCCCATTTCCCTTGGAGGAAATGTCTGAAATAGGAGTCACCGGTGAATCAGGAATTTGTACTCAGGACTCTTGGGCTGCTCCAGTTGCACCTACAGGTCTAAAAGAGCCCAAAATATCAGGGCAACCACATCTTCAGCAGGGATGGAGGGGAGGTGAGGAGGTGTGTTCTAGGACACTTGGTGTCTAAAGATCTCAACTAGAGCAGTAATCACAGAGGCTCACAACTTTCCACAGCTGAAATTCAGAGGCAACTCTTTAGACATTTTTTTAAGTGATTTTTTTTTTTTTTTGTCTCATGTTGGCTTGGTCCAGAGCAGACTGCAAATGCCAAACAGAAGGAAACACTGGCACAGCACTCAAATACCTGGTTCTCCTTTGTTTGCTTAAAACAGTGGGATAACTCCACTAGTTTCAGCCAAGCTCCCCCTGATTTACAACGGCACAAGTGAGATTAGGATAATGTTTCTCATGTTCTGTGTCCATCACCATGAGGACAAAAAACTCCTGTATATCTGACAAATCTGCCTGAAATGAGACCTTTAATTTGGCACACCCTTTCTATCAGAAAATAAACAAAGATGTAGTAAAGCACATTTATTCCTCAAGCAGCATACAGAGACAAGTAGTTTTAAGCACACCTGCAAATAATTGTCAGAACAAAATCTCAGGAGCATTCGACCACCACCCCAATATCTTTACATTCTTAATGGGTTCTGTTTTGCTGAGAAAATTATGGCTTCTTAGCCACCACTCATGGTTACCCTTAAAAGCATTTCTTTTTCACGCATGAAACCATGGAGTTCAAATGAGACTTTTTTGACCTCACACATTTGTTATTTTTGAGATGGTTAATAAAAGTAATTATCAGTAGTCTCTGACAAGTGGAGTGAAAATCTGAACTCTTTGATGTGCAGAGAAAAATTGTGTGTGTTTATCAAGAAACTTTAATTCTTTGGAGAATTGTCCCAATGGCTGCAAAGTTAATAAGTCATTTCCAAAACTGAAAAAGTGGAGGTCCCTGAGAGAGGGAAATAGACTTTTCTCAAAAACATCAACTACAGCTGCCTCATCACCAGCTGTGAAGGTCAGAAATTACTTAAGGAATGCACGTTTGCAAACCTTTAATTAAAGGGGCTGAAGGCCAGTGCTAAGAAGGCAATCTAAGAATGAAACACAATAATAAGCTTAATTTAGCCTCACTGTAGATTTTCACCGGTGTCACATATTTGGGAGACTGGAATCTGCATGACGGGAGTGACAAGGTGAATTTTAACCAGAATTATGGTCATATAATCAACAGTGTGGATACCAACACTGACCCAAATGTTGTCCTCTGAGCTGCCTCTTCCAGCAAAATCAGGTTTAGCAACACTTTTTCAGTGTGATGAGGCTCAGGGTAGTCACCCCCTTGACCAGAGAAGTGCAGTCAACATGATGTCAACCAAACCAAAAAAATTTACCTCTCTCAACAGAATGCCTAAGAGTTCTATTTGAATTAGGGCTGAAATGCTTGGCCAACAGATAGCAAAGGGCTGTACACCCAGCACAGAGGACATGAGACCATCTGGAAGTCTTCCCTCCTTCCCCCCTCCAAAAATAAAAAAGAAAAGGAAATAAAAGAAAAAAAAATACAGTACGGAAAGTCCTAGTTAGTTCAATTAATTATCCACTGGCCATTTACTTAAGGGACTCGTTACAAATATATCCTCATCACAATGACAGGAAATCTATCTGAAAAGTCTGCAAAAAGGCTATTAATGAAGAGAGTTTCTAATGCCTACAAGCTGAAATACCTTTTCACTCCTTTTGCCAGAAGTTCCTGTGGGTCATTTCTGGGGTCAGCAGTGGTGTGCAGAGTAAAGACTCTGCCAGTGCTGGAGAAGGTACAAAAAAAAAAAAAAAAAANNNAAAAAAAAAAAAAAGAAGAAGAAGAAAAAAAATAAAGTACTTCAGCATTGTCAATCTTTTATCCTTGAACGATACACTAGAGGCTGACATTTAATACCCTAAGGATATAGATGTTTGAAAGCTGGTTATTGTAACAAAGGAAACCATCCAAACTCTGCAAGACCAAATGGATCAGATAAAGCTGACACTGAGATAAATCTGTTTTACATCCATTCTTGCAAAAGTTTTGCTAATCTATGTAGTTATAGCTTTCCTGGAGCAAAAGGAGAGGTGAAAATAAAGAACCCTACATTACAGCAAGTCAACATGCTGCCCCTATTTGTAATCTCCAAAGTGTAATGTCATGGTCAGAGAACATTTTTCTCACAGATCATGGGTGAACTCTATAAAAATGAGAAAGATAAAGAAAGAAATTGAGGAAAAACCACACAGAGTGGGAGAGGGTATGAGGACAAACACGCATCATGCTCTTTCTGGTTGAACTTCCATGTTAACATAGATTCTGTTTGTTTGTTTAACACATGAATTCAGATCTTTGGTAGACACAGACTCATCTTCCAACCAGTCAGAAACTTTAACACCTACTCTTCATTATCCAGTATTTATACCGCCAGATTGGACTTTCATATGGAAGCCTGGAGCAATGCTGGTACAGATGGCAAGATGATTCTCAAGAGATTGAAGAAATACACAGTATTAAGTCAGAAGGTGCAAATGTTAACATTCCAGTGCAGAAAAGAAATATTCCTTGCATACACTTCCCAGGTTTGTTTTCTCATGCATTACAAAGAGAAAGAAAAAGCCCTCGACACACCTCGTAGCTGGCAAACGAATGATAAATTTACTTTAGTTTCTTTTGTATGTCAACTGTTCATGCCTCAGGTACTTAACCTTTACTTTAAAAACATGGTTCAGATCCTAGCCTTGAAGGTGGGTGGGAAGGGGGGGATGGTATTCCTGTAAATGTTTCATTTAACAAAGGCAGTACTATAAGAAGGTTCAGTGGTGAGACTCTGAATGGTATTTATTGTTTCAGATTTCAGGGCTCCCATACATCTGCTGCCTGTCAAAGGCAGATACCACATTCATAAAACAAGTGCCCTGTCTGGAAAAAAAAAAAAGGGAAAAAAAAGGACTCTCTTCTCTGTAGCTCAGCCTCCAGGATTATGTGAGATGGGAAGCTCAGGAAGTGAAAGTTCTAATTTGCTCTAAAGATGATTGACCAGAAAACCTTTTATTATAGAAAAGAAAGGAAATTTTTACATGTTTTTTTTAATGTTTGTGGGCCCAGATGCAGCAAAGCATTTTAAGAACAATCCCTATTCAGAAAAGCTCTTAAACATGTTCTTATGTTTCTCCATGCTCAGCAAAGTGTCTAAGAACTGACTTAGCTGAAGCAGAGACCTAAAGTAGAATCATTTCTATTTACACTAACTAAGCAGCTCATTTTACCAGGCCCATTACATGATTCCTGACTTTATTAGGTCTGGAATGTATATTTCACTCATGGTGAGAAACATGCTCATTCATTTCTTATGATATCATAGTCTTCTCCATGGTAATCTGGTGCTATGTGAGGAAAAACAATAGAAGAGAAAACTTTTCATGCCGAGATGAAGACAGATAAGGAATTATGTTCAGCTGGGTGGGAGAATATACAAGAGGAACAAAACCACAGAGCCCCTGATTCTGAGGATCTGATTTATTTAGTATCTGGCATTGGCCATAAAGTGTGGGCAATGAAAAGAGGAGCTGACCTCAATGCCTCCTTAGCAGCAATCAGAAGTTCATTTCAGTGTGTGAGCATTTAATTAGCTTCACTGAGTTTACAAGACCTTCAGTCATTTTAAGATACTCGACGCAACTACGCCACACATAAGATTACCCTGAATCTGGAATGCCAGCCACTTAGGAAGAATGTCTGGAGAGGTTTAATTGAAGGGGACTCCTTTGTTTTTATATCCATTTGATGTGCCATTACCATTTCCTCCACCACTAATTTACACCAAGGGACTGAACTACTCCAAACAATTGTTTTAACCAGTAAATCACAGAAAACCTTCAAGAAAGTTTAAGGTTGTTCTGCGTCTATGAAAAATCAAATGGCACCGTTAAATTTTTAGAGCTAATCTAATCATCACACAGCGCAGCCACTGCACCACTTCAGGCATCTGGGGAGAATCATCACCTTCCCCTTTTTTACAGAAGACCTGAAATATATCTGCTGCATGCATTTATTGCATGCATACAATAAATATATATGGAGTGGGATTAACTAACAGGAGGCAATTACTAATTTTATTATGGCTTCATGAGGTCTGTATATCAAGCTCCTCTCCCTGGCAAGGATGAGGAATTGTTAAATACAGCTAATTTCTGGGCTGATCTTATTTATATACTGGACGCTAATCCCCTTCACATATCTCATGTGCTTCTTTCTTCTCAGAGATACTGTCCCTCAGTGACCTCCTCCCAGCGTTTCATTAAATGCCTTCAGCCTCAGTAAATTACAGCACTTTAAAAACATTGAGTTTAGCATATAAAAAGAGAGAGAGAGAGAGAGTTTCTGTACCCTGCCATGGGATAAGGTGCAGTGAAAATCCCATAGAAGCTGAACTGTACTTCCTAATCAAATGGGTGTAACAGATGGCTGCTAGAGCAAGCCATCACAATGGAAATATCTGCAGTTCTCATGGTAACGGAATCTGCCAGGTCTGAGGGATTTGCTGTTTTCCAGGACATCTGAGCTGCAATCTCTTTCGAGCTGTCTAGCAGTCTCAGTCTCGCTCTCTCTCACTCTCTCAGCATGATGGAGATAGAGTTGAAAGGTGGAGCCCGATTTTGCATTCCAGCTGTGATTAAAGACACGCACACACAAACGCACGCACGCGCAGGCACACACAGAATCAATAGCACTGCATATTCATTACGTTATCTAGAACCTCATTAACCACTCAGACAGAACAGCAAGGAAATTTTAATATTACTCCTTCTTTAGGGAGGAGAAGAAAGAAGTGAAATGGGGGAGAAGGGGGGGGAGAGGAAGATAGCATGTATGTGGGGAATTAAGATTCATGAGACATACCTTTTAATAAAGATATGGAGCAATGTTAAAACTAGCAGTTGTTTCCATTTCATGGCAGTATGTCAAGATGACTTAACATAGCAGAGTGAAACATCTGGCCTCAAAAAAAAAAAAAAATTATTATGTCGAATTTCCAAAACATAATATAGAATCTAGGGAAGAAGGAGAAGGAGAAGTGAAAAAATAGAGCAACTGTGTACCATAATACTGAGCAAAAGCATGTGACAGACCTCCTGGTAATGTGTAATTAGAAAGGTGATCCTTCCCATAAGGTGTAGGATAGCATAAAGACAATGAGCTTTAATTATAAATCTAAAGAATTGGGTTTAAACCCACAGGGCTCCCTTAAAAGGTTCTTATATTTCTGCATGCAATTCAGAATCATCAGCAGGAAGAAAATAATCATTCATGAGACTTTTATTAAAGTCTTTTCCTTCAAATCCCTATCAATTTAAAGAAATAAGAAGACGCATACTGCCTTCTTTGCTAGACTACCTGCTAGAAAGCACACAGAGGGTTGATTCACAGCTGCCTATTCTCTTGGGTATTTGAGCCTGAAGATCAGACAACATGTAAGAATTCAGCCGTGGCTCAAAATGGAAACAAAAGGACCATTCTTAAAGCAATGCGAAATGAAAAACTACAGGCTGTAGACTGTAGACCTTAGCATGCTGATCCACCACATTGTCCTTGAGGGCACTAAAGTTAAATACATGTGACAGCCAAAGAGACGGGGAAAATGCTTTCCAGAATAAAATGACCTGATCTCCTTTCTTTGCATGACATAGAATAAGCCAGGAAAAGCAAGCTCCTCAAGTACCCACTCAAGAACTGGGTATTCTGAGGTGGTGTAGTCCACCTAATTGTGCATCATCAAAGAACATTTTTATGTGATCTTTCCATGAAGCCTGAAATGCTTTCACCATGACACTGCTCCTCTGTGGTAATGAGTTCTGAGTAAGAAATTTAATTCTTATGTTGGGTTGGTTAGTTTCAAACAGGAATCTAGAGTTCTGTTGCAACAGCACTGCATTACACCTCCAGGGGCCTCCAGACCTGTCAGCTGGTTAGAAATAACTGCTGGTGCCAAGCAAAAATGGCTGCAACAACAGCAGAAAAATAGTGGTAATTGTTGGCAGTCAGCACTAAAACACTTGGCAACATGAGGGGTACAGAAGTCACCTCTGCTCACAGCAAGCCATGGCTGGACCCAGCAGCAGCTCCTCACAGCTGGAACAGGGCTTCTCATGCTGCAAGGTGCAGGGCTGCTCAGTGTGAGAAAGCAGAGCTCAAATCCACATCTGCTGTCTGCCACCTTCATGCAAACCTAACAGCAGGATCACTCCTTCACCTGGGTGGGAGAGGCACCACCCCTGGAGTGAACTTGGGCTGATTTTTGGAAGAATGTCACGTCCAACTGAGTGAGTAGAAGATTTCAGTTCCTTTCTTAAAGTACAGCAGCGATTCACAACAGAAAAAAAGTGGTGCACAGTTTTACCTTCTATCAGAGAGCAGTTCTGGGTGGGACGAGGGGGCAATAAAAGAACATGGAGAGGTAGTTCTGTTCATCATCCCATTATCTGAGGCTCTGTGTTTCCCCACAAAGTCAACAGAGATTGTCAATGCCATGGGCACACACCATTGTTAATGTTGCATTCAGCACTGTGTAGATGGGCATTCATCAAATTCAACCCTCAATGTAGTTGGTTAAAAATCACTTTTACTCAGCTTGGAATATATCCATGGTTAACACTGTGATTCCTGCAGCAACCATCCCAGCCTAAGCAATGACCCAAGAATCCAAGAAAACCTTTTACACATTCTTACCTGATAAAGCAGCCCTTCAAGTAATTGACTGTTCAACATTGCCCTGCACTGCTATTACTGTACTGCTAATATTTATTAAGAGATCAGAGCGTTCCTCACTGAACAGTTTGTGGAAAGTTCTGACTCAGACTCGATCCATGGGCTGTGCAGTGTGATCAGTGGTGCTCCAAGCCACAGAGCCTCACACATGGAATTCACCCATCCCTGGGGTCTACTGGCTATTCCTCTAACAGCAGATCGTAGCACACACACGGAAGACAAGGCTGCCTGCAAAGAGGTCTCTTCTCTAGACACCATTTCCTTCCATTCAGAAACTCTGTTGATGAGTCACTTTTGCCCTGTCTGCTGACTGCCCCCAGATGGTGCTCTCATAAGCCTGTCCCTGACCCTGCTCACCCTGCTTGCTTGCTTATTCCCAAGCATTATTCCTCCACCAGGCCACCAGGTCTACTCTTTTCTCAACTACAACATTTCTTGGAGATCAGGACAACAAAAAAGCCTCCTTGACCATCTAAAAGTCTTTCTTTACCCCAGTCATAGCTTGAGCATCTGACTTTCAACATCAGCAAGCTGCCCCAGAGTCCCCACACATCTCACAGGCCTTAAGAGGGTCTCTTCCATCCAGTCTCACTCATACCTTCCTAAAACATTGTCCAGCTTGAGCCCTGACATGGGCTTCCAATTGGGAAAACTCCACCATATACCTCTGATGCAGGAGACCTGGTGACTCCAACAGACCTTATGGTCTCCAGAAAAGCTTAAGTAGTCTCCAGCCACACTCTGTGGTGGTCCTTGCTAATGCCCAAGGGAGATCAGAGAACTGCATTTCAGTTTTAGGGTGTGTTTATGACACTCTCCTAAGAGCTGAAGCTCTGAGAAATCCTGACTTTCGTTCAGTCCCAGATGGCTCTTGGTCCCCAGCTGACTCCAGCCCAGACAGAAAAATCATCAGTACTTAAAATTAGTGGGGTGGTGCAAGCTGGAATCATAAAACTCTGAAATAGACCCTCTTGCTATTTCAGTTCTAATTGCTCTCGTTGCTGCCTGGTTAGCAGACACTTTTCAATCAATTGCTGCGCTTGTGCTGACAACACCGGATCACAAGAGTCGCTCTTGTCATTTCAGTGACCTCCAGCCTCAATTGTTCCTGCTTCCTGGCCAGGAGCTACGAGGCCTTGTTTCTAACACCCACAACCATGGAGCAGGGAAGGAATCTTCCCATGCCCACCAGCCCAGGACTCCCAGATGCTACAGAGAGCACACTACAAACCTGCCACTGCACACCAGCAGAGGATCTGACCTACAGTGTTTACGCGGGGAGGGAGCCCTGTCATTTGACATTTTAACGACAACAAAAAAATACCTAAACATCCCCCTTTTGCTCAAAGTTGATCCTTCCTGGCGATTTCACACAGAGATCCCAGACCTCAAATTCCTCAGCCCTGTGAGCCTTTCCCATCCCCTGCAGGGGCTTCACAGACTTCACATACCAGAGCGAAATCTGCTCCGGTCAATCAGCTCCTGCAGTCCCCTGCATGCTTCCAACACCTGCTAACAGAGGGGACAACAGAGGGGACAACCCCAACCCCACCCCTTCACACATAGTATTGCCTAATTCTTCAAAAATACTGCTCAGAGCAGGATGCTCTGTTACAGGATGCTCCTATAAATACACCACACTTTCAGACGGAGGAAGCAAGCATGCTCTAGTAAATATTTTAGCAATGAAGTGGCATGGAGTCCTTAATGCTTGTCATTTTTCAGCCTAAGGAGCACTCCATCAGAAGGTGCTCTACACTCTAGGGAGAGAATGCGCATTCTAACAATAACGGGACAGACAGTGGCCAGCACCTTATCAGTATTAATTTTCCTTGAAAACATGTGTGGTTCTTCTTCCACTCCACCACCTAATGTTCGGAAGCACTTGATTTAATAAGAAAGTTCATAATGTCAAGTTACAGACACCATGAGAGGTAAGCCTGGTAAAGTAGAATTGGCAAATCAACAAATTATTAAAAAAAAAACCCTTGGCCATCTCCTAGACAATTTTTTGTGTGGTTTTTTTTTTGTTGTTTTTTTTTAAGAGCTTTCCTCAGTATGTTCAGCTCCGTGGTGGTGCAGGAGTGCTTGTGAGGATCGAGGTGGTGAAAGCAGAGCATGGTGGTCTGGAAAGCAGTCTCCAAGCAAGGAGTGAGGGCGTGCAAGCCCTAGAGATGGCTCTGCTGACACTCACCCAGTTGTTTTACGGGGATAACACTGATTGCTGAGCACAGTAATGCTGTCAGGACTAACTAGGGCTGCCTATAACAGGGACAAAGAGAAGGATCGTATTTTACAGCATGCCTGAAGTCCAGAGAGAAGAGCTCCATGGCAACATGCAGGGATCTGTTATTCTTCCATTTATTCTCACGTGCAGATCCTGGCATTGATGTGATCTCTATACCATGAGCCAGGGAGGATCTTTGCTCCTCTTTCTCACCAAGCTGCCAAGCTGCAGCTCTTTCCTCAGCCTTATCTGTCCTCCTGAGCTGAGAGGGTAACGTGGCTTTGCAAAACTGTTCTGGGATGCCTTATGAGATGAAAGAAACTCCAGAGGATGGTTTCTGCAGGACCTTGAAAGATTTCTTTTCTGTGGCAAGTGACCAATAACCCCGAGCCTGCAATGTGCAAACACTTGCTGATAGGTTTAACTTTATGCATGTGATGATCAATAAAAATCAGATATTTCACAGGCATGTGCACATACAGACACACAAAAGAAAAAGTCCTGGTCCCATCCCACACATCTTCTCTTGCACCAGTTTGAAAATTGTCTGCAATGACTGGAACAAAGATCATGCTGCATTTCCTTTAGATAAAGGAAGAGAAGAACAAAAATCAGGACTGTGGAAAGTGCAATATTTCATTCTTTCCCTTGCATACTCAGCAGACTTTGTAATCAAGCTTCCTCACCTGAAGACGCCCTTCCTGCAAGCATGGAAATGGGCAGCACCTGTTTCTCAGATTTGTGAAATGTCCTCTTATCAAAACTGTTTTAAAAGAGACAGGACAGACTGTCACCTGCCCACAAGATGAGAGATGCATGCTGCTGCTTTCCTGCAGAGGTGACCCTGGACCTCTCTTTCACTTCCAAAGCTTTATCTGTTTTGATCATTGAGATGCTAAGTTTGTAGGAGGAACAAAGAAGCAATTTTTACTGTATGTAAAGCGTACAGCTCAATGACACCATCTCAGGTGAGGTAATGTGTCTGTATAAACACTTCCTTTTTTTTTTTTTTATGTAAAGCCTACAACATCTGCAGATACACCAAAAGAGGAATGAGCATGCTGCATACGAACACAATGCAGCTGACAATGAGCTGATCTAAGATTACTTGAAGTTCTCTTGCAAGCTCTTCCTCCCACCTCTCATCTGTAATGTCGCTTGGTCAAACCCTGAACAAAGGTGGCACAACTCAAAACAAACAGCTGTGGTTCAAAGGGAGCATGCAAGGCACAGGCCCTGGAGACAATGCCCAGAGGAGAGGCAGAAAAGGGCTATTTCTAGCAGGAAGTGTGAAGAGCTCACAGGATTATCAGAACTGCCCTTTTGCCTTTCAAATCTAAGGAACAATCAACAGCAAGAGGGCACACTGAAAGACATATCTTTTTTTTTTTTGTCTTCGTATATCCTTTGCAATAAATAAACCTTCCTATTTCAATATTTGGCAAGGTGACAGACTCTAAAATGGAGCAGGAGAGATAATTGATATTTACAGGAGAAGAAGGTGCAGTTAAAAACAGGCAAACAGTACTCCATAAATAAGAGGTTCCTATTGAAAAAGATTATTACCCAGATCTCTAGGTTGACACCTGAAATCAAATCACCCTTAATGGATAATGTGAACATTATTAGTGTGAGGGGGAAGGCCATTGCAGACCTTGGGCTCTGGATTATGGAAGAAACAAGATTTGCTGCTGACCTCACTTTTTTTTCAGTTTAAAACAACAAAGAGATCATGGTTTACTCTTAGTAAGCTGAACTTTCCACAACAGCAAGGCTTTTTCCATGTACCTAAATATTCTTCTGCACTGAACTGGAAGAGGATGCCAGATTGTTTAGAAAGAAGCTTCCTCCAGGTCTTGGTTCCTGTTGTGCTTAGCTATTTTCCAGAGATCTTAATATACATACACCCTGCACAGAGACAAGAAAAGGAAAACATTTTTCACCTGAACAAGAGGGTCTGGAGGAACAAAAGTGTCTGGAATATAAGCTGAGAATCCACACTCCAGAGCAGTTTGCTTGCACTTCTAGTCCAGCTGATCAGGCATGCTGAAGTATTTACATTTCCCATCTGAGTAGCAGTCCACATTGTTGTAGCTCACAGGAGGGTTTTTGGCTTCTGCCAGTCTAAATAGAATGATTCAAAACTGAATCATTTCCTGCAATTTTATTTCATAGCTGAATGCACACCATAGCAAGATAAGTCCACAAACACACGGAGCTACCTCCAGAAAACCATGTAACCCTCTGGGCTGCTTCAAGAGGAAGCCCTAAATTACTAAAGTAGGTTCTGTTATTATTATGGCAGTGAAATACTCCTGCAGGAGATGGTCAGTGGCCAGTAGCAGCTGAGACAGGGCAGTAATCACATGGCAACTGGATTTTCCACTGATTGCCAGAGAAGAAAGGGATGCTTCCCGAGCTCTGTCTCTCAGCTCTTTCAACTGAGGACCAATATCACAGAGACAGAGGGAGAGAGACAAACAACCAGCAAACGGAAAAGCAACTGCAGCCTGCCACATTCGCGGGGAAGGGAGATAAAAGCCTGCCGCACTCTGAAATCTAATATGCCCAGTCACCTGGAATGAGTGTCTCCTGAAAAGGGGAAGCCTGCTCAACATCCTCGGCTGACCCCCCTTCCAGAACTGAAGCACCAGGATCTGGAAAGCTTTAGCCTTATTAGGCTCATTAAAAGCTAACTTAGAGCTTACATGGAGATGAGGTGCCAGCAGAAGCAAGACCCTGTAAAATGCGTGTGTAACCCATGTGCTGCAGAGCAGTCTCCATCCTCCAGAAGACACAGGCTGTCTTTTCAGGAGCAGATCAGAGATTGTGCTGTCTTACCCCTTGCATCAGCCAGAATGCAGTTTTTGGGGTGCTGAAGAGTCTTCTAAGAAAGCAACCACTGAAAAACACCTCAGCAGCAACAAGCTCTGCCAGAAGACCGAAGTTTCAGACCAGTGTAATGTGCCTTTAAAAAGTACCATGTCTACACTACTGTATTGCTTACTTTCTGAAGCTAAGCCAGAGGGATGTACATAGTAAGATCTTTGTCTCATTTCAGGGAGGATACAGGATAAAGATTCTGTGCCAGTAATCTTCCCTGGATTAATGGTTTCTCTTTTATCTGCTGTATTTCTGCTCAGATGTCTTTGCTCTGAATGAGTCAGTGGAATGCAAATGATGGGTACAGTCGGTCTGAAAATATTTAAATCTAGCTTTCCACTGCACTGCAGGTTTGTGGAAAAAAAAACCGTACTCATATATAAATATACATGCAGAAAAAAGGGCAGATGAAAATTACAGATATATCAATAATGAAAAAAAAAAACCCCAGTGGTGGGTCAAATTGACAAGAGATTCATTTTTCTGTTTCTCCTTATTTTCTTTTTTTTCTTCTTCTTTTTTTTTTTCTCAAAAATACCAGCATTTAGTTGCTTGCTATGAATGGGTGAGTAAAATCTGCAACACTCCTTTCCTAAGCCTCAGACACTAGACAAAAACGTATCTGTGGGAATAGGAACCTGATTTTTTTCAGGCTGCTAAATGCCCAATTTTTATTATCCCAAAAAGTATCTTCCTAAAGATAACACTCTTAATACTCACAAAGGATAAACCAGACAGCACAGACATGATTTCTCTGGATTTTCTCCCACTCTTTCTTCTATGACAGATTTCAGGTTTTTTTCATTCTGCTGGGATATGGTTCCTCTCCTCTCCTGCCTAGGGCATGAGTTTTTCCTCTAGCAAGTGATTGCATCCCATAAGCAGCCAGGCTAAGGGGGTTTTAGAGCTCCAGCTCTGTTTGAGAAGCCAGGAGAGAAATCATGGGGCTTTGTCATGGGCTTCAGCAGGAATTGTCCTCAAATGGTGGCTGCCCAGAGAGTTTTCACAGCCTAAAGGCAGCCCAGAGGGTCTCCAAAAGCTCTTGTGTACTGCAGAGCAGTGGTGGAAGGAGGAGTTGGAAGGGAATGACTGGATAATTTCCTGGGCTTTTCGAAATTCTGTGGGAGTTGGCTCCAACACACAACACTCATTCCATAAGGGACCTGTCCTGGGGAGAGCAGCAGCTTTCTGATCAAGGGTGCTGCAAAGAGCAAACTCTGCAGCGAGGAAAAAAACATCGATATTAACCTGGTGACTACTACTGCACTTAACAATAAATCAAATAGCACCAGAAGTTGTGCAATCAGAATCATTTGCAAGAGAGTATTAAGCCCTCTAGCCCATCATAAAAGCAAAGAAATTCTCCTTCTGAAAAGCTGCCTATAAATCCAGCTGCAACAAAACAAACAAAACAAAGACTCATATTGTCTACCCAATCCATGCGGGACTTGAGAATTAGTTAGCAGGAGGAATCTGCCTTTAACAAAAAACAAGATATTTTTATTTTGATGGCTTTGTAATAAACCACATTTTCTTCTAAATTTTCCTTAAAAATAATTTTAAAGCATTTTAGATTGAATTTATATTAAGTTTTAATTTTAAAATCTAATTTAATAAAATCTCTTCATTTACTCCAGGCCTGGTTTTCAAGATGGGAAATTAACTAAATTGTCTGCTGGTTTTCATTGAAAGAACACAGAGAATTTCATTTAGAGTGGACAGCAGTTTTCAAAACACATCTTTTGAAAAGGTAATCTACTGACAAAAATTAACTTTTCAGATTAAATATCCAGTTCCATAAAATAAGCCATTAATTTCTGGGATTTTAACTCCTGTTCTGAGTAAGAGGAGACTTTCAGAGCTGGGTAGTCTGTTTTCAGGTCTGTTGGTGCACAGTCAAACCCAACAAGCCCTGCAGCACCACAGGGCTAAAATCTGTGTGTGAGGAACAGGTCTGGCATCGTGCAGTTCTCACAAGAACTCTCAAAAAACTCTTCCAAATAAATATGAGACTTCCCTCGGCTCTGTTATGTTGTGGCTGACGGTTACCTAGTGATGCCCAGAACTTCTTCCAGGTCTACATGAATGGCTGATGACTCAGGTACTTCTGGTAATTTCCAAAACTTCCACAAACATTCATGTGAGCCTCAGGAGCAGGACAGCTTAGGCAAAAAGACATTGAGAGATCAAAGCCTGTCTGTGCTACAGGAACCTGCCCTGCAGTGGAACATCATTAGGTGGTCTGCAGAATGAATTAATGAAAGGAAGGAGTCTCTGAGGTCACTTTTACACCGAGGACAAGCTAATGATGACCTTCCTCCACAGGCTAGCTGGGTCATTCTGCAAGGCTGATGCCATCAGCTTTGCTGAGAAAGCTTCCCATAAGCAGGGGGCTCAAAATCCATCTGTAATTAAATCAGGCTGATGAGTTAGACCCTGCTACCAGGAAACATCCAAATGGCTTCGACAGCAATCCCCACAAATTCACTGCTCTCACAATGGTCAGCTGGCCAAGCCTCTGCCATGCGGACAGGGAGCTCACAGCCTGGTCTCAGGTTCGTACCTCAGATGGATTTTATCTGCCTTTTACAGTTTCCTGAAAGCAAAGCAAGATTCACTTCAGCCCACAAGACTCGTGACACACAGGTGCACCCGCTTCATCCACAGGTAAGAAAACGAGATGTTTCTTGGTAAACCTGGCACCAAATTTCTGTGCCAGGCTGCATCTTCTTCACTCATAGGTAAGAAAAAGAGATGTTTCTTGTTGAACCTGCCACCAAATTCCTGTGCCAGGCTGCTGCTTCCCCATACTGGTGGCCAGGCTTCCACTGTCAGCAGCTGAATGTGATCTCCATCTTGAGATTTACAGAGCATTTACAGCATTGCAGAAACGCACAGCAGAAATGCAATGATTATTCTTATCTCATTGGAAAGACTGCACGCGTTTCCCTGCTTGAGATCATCTTCTCTGGGGACCCATTTAAAACGAAACCACTGCGTTCTGAAAACACATCTTCGGCATGAGATCTGAGTGTTTTCCTGCCTTGGCCATAATAAAATGCAAGAAATTGAATCAAAGTGTGCTCCTAAAAACTATATAGTTCTCCTGCATGCTTCCCTCTCTTCTCTACACAAATGCAAGCCCTGGAAGGTGAAAGATTTCAAACTTGTTATGCAGCATGAAACACTATTTAGAAGCATGGTGCATAACACAGCTACTCTACAAATATGTCCAAAGAAACATAAAATTAGTCTTTCATGGCTAGGAGAGGATATTTTTTAGCCCACTCTTTAACTTAATAATTTCTTTACAGGAAAAAGCAGCCTAAATGCCATTAAGCAGTTCCTAGATTCCTAGGTCAAGCAAAGTGAGAAAATGAATAGGCCCATTCATGCTTCAGACAGGATAATTCTGGCAAAGCTGGTGCTGACAGTGTTAAAGAGCAGTGATGGAGAAGTCTGGCCTTGTCACTCTAATTGTGACCATGAGTGACAAAAAATGCCTTCCCTTTGCCAGTGGACGAATCTTTCAGGTTTGTAGAATCTAAACTATTCTTACGCCATTTGACATTTAAAGGGGCAGAAAATCCATGCACCCAGGTGCCTGCTTTGTCTGAGCCTGCCATGGCTCTGGCACAGGGGAAGGGCTGGTCCTTTTGAGGCTCTACAGGGAGAAGAAGGGGGGTAGCAGAATGTGAAGCCAGCCCTGTGATCTGACCCTGCCTCCAAATAATCCCCCGAGCTCTAGACACTGCGGCTCCTCACCTGCACTAGGGAGCACAGCCTGCCTGGGTGAGTGGGGTCACTTTGGAAATGGTCATTTGGTGCGTGCCCGTATCCTCCTTGTTCCACAGAGGGGAACCTCTGGAGCTGGGAGGAATGTCCAGGTAACAATGCAGGAGAAATAGCAAAAAGGAGCAAAAAGACTGAAACAGCTATCATAAAGAACCAGGAGAGCTGTCATGGACTAAACCCCATCCTCAGCTACAGCAATGTCTCTCCCTCATCCCTTGCTTCAAATCACGCTAAGTATCAAAGAAGCATTTTTCTCACCCAAACAGAATACCATTTTCCTTAGAAAGGCTCTAAATCCAATGAATTAAACATTATCTTTTGCAACAACAAAGGGAAATTAGTATCCCCTCTTACTTTCTTCTTCAGCAGGGCAAGGTAGGACTTCACCCCAGACAGACAATTCAAATAGCTCCCATAGGCATTTCCTACACCACTCCTTCAGAGGGACCATATTAAAAATAAACTAATGCTGTAGGCAGCTTCGGAAAATGACTTCAATGGTATTTATTGCTTTGATAGGGTCAGTGCACAGTATGTGCATGTTGCCTTTTAAACATATGTTTCAGGCAAAGAATCAAAGCTAATTTCAGTGTGTGAAAAGCAAGCAGATTTCATTACTGATTGTGACTTTAACTTCAAAATGATAAGGATGCTGGATGTAGGTTCTCAAAACTGAATGTCCAAATGGGAATTTATGATGTAGAACTTCAGCTTTATCATCCATGGGCTTCAATACAGAATGAAGAAAGAAATTCTCTGCTACCAGGAATCTCACAGTTAACCCATGAGCCAGCTGACTATTTTCCCACTCTCTAATTCTCCCTGCAGCTATTTCCTATCTGTAACGTATTAAAGCAAGAATGGCCATTGGCACTAACCACTTCTGGCATCCAAGTAGTGGATATGAAAGAGATCTGATTTTTTTTTTCCCACCACCACAATGCAGCCGCACTTCGACTCTTCGCAGAAGTGTCAGCAGAATTCATAACAAACCCAACACAATCTTATGCAAAGCACAATTAAATAAATGCTAATAAATCCTTTTTTTTTTTCCTTTTTT
>VWZW01000333.1:2048-30756 GCA_013397115.1 Edolisoma coerulescens | reverse complement strand
AAGCACTTGGATACCCGTAAAAGATCTTAAATGTTTATGCTAATGTGTATAAAAATGCATACACACATTCAATTAGTGAGTATCTATACATATGCATATGTGTACACATACTTATGTACACTCCAGAGAGCCTCATTTGCACAGTGGGAAAGCACCAACAACTTCACTTTGAGTCAAAGAAAAAGTGCAGGATTATGAAAAATAACCAAGCCATTTCTTTTTTTTAATGCCCCTGTCTACAATTACAGATGTGCACTCACCGCTCTGTAAGGCTTTGTCCAGGTCTGCTTAAGAGCACCACACTCCTCTAGGTTCAAATGACACCTTTGAAACAACCGAAGCAGTAAGTCACACCTCTTTATTATCATCTCAACAAGAATGATAACAACCTGCTCTGCTTGGTGAAATACCCATGGGAATTTCACCCAATTACATGGGGATAACGTACCTTTCATGACTTTAGCTGTCCACCATTTCCATTGTGTACTTGGTAGTCAGTCACAAAGGACACAATCCACTGAAGGAAAATGTATAGACAAGGGGATAGCCATTTCAAGAGTGGAGAAAGGGAGGTAGAAATCGAAGGGAGAAAGAGAAGGATGACACAGAGCAACTGCTCAGCTTAGTAGCACAGCTGCTTAAACAACTGAATAGCAATCAATGGGTTAGCATTCAATCCAAGTTTAGATCACATTGAAATCTATTAGAATACTGCATATAATGAATGACTCTTACTTATTTGGTATTCTATCTTGGAATTAATCAGCTCAGTTGTTATGCAGGGGGAAAAAAAATTAAAAGAGAAAAAAAAAAAAAAAAGTCGGCGAGTAGACAGGCCCGAACCCAAGAAAAACAACCACCTTGATTTCCCTGGTGGTTAACAGCCTGACAGTACTCAACAATACAGGCTGAAGTTGAACACTGAGAGAAGCAATGCAAGGTAGAGGTTTCCTGGCTGTTGGGGCAGCAGCCTGGTTCATGTGTGCACACAACTTGCCCCATCCCCTCCCTTCCAGGCTCTCACAGTGCTCGGAGGGTTGTACCATCTGCTGGAGCACAATTCAGAGGTAGCTTTAAAGTGATGATAGCTCTGGGAAATGATAATCACTGGGTCATAGAAAGCTGTACTGCAGTGTATAAATAAGATAACAGAAAGTGCTGAGCAGGGCATGTTTGCATTATGAAATGTATTTTCCTTTTTCCTGTATAAAACCTGTCTTGAAAGCGTGGGGAATGCAGCAGGATTGAAAACCAGAAGGGAAGCAACACAGTCCCAGAAGCTGCACAAAGGAAGAGGGGGATGGAGGAATGGTAAGCTGTAGTATTATTGACTGAGGAATGATAAAAGAGGAAGGAATTCAACAGTTACATCTATTTCGCTTGGTGCAATGGCATGAGATCAAAGGCTTACGTTCACATTAGCCCAGAATAATGCATACTCCATAAATGATGCAAAGCTAGGCCACATTCCCAAGATGTGACAATGCCTCAAGATGCCCCTTTGCTAAGTTCAGGTCAAGGCAACAGGCTCCTGCATATGAAATTCTTTTTCAAAGCACACAAACGTACTTAAACCACTGGGCATGGAGATCGACAACATTCAGGACCGGCAGGATGTCCTCCAATGTCTTTCACTTCTCCACAGATGGCTTTGCAAATTCAGTCAATTTTCATTCATTCACAGGGTTTTTTCCCAATTGCTGTTGATATTTCAGAAGATCCAAACTGTCCACCCAAGCACAGAGAAGCTTGGGCTGAGAAATTGTATTTTATTTGATTTGTAAAGCAGTCATCAGAGCGGAAAGCATCAGAAGACAGTCAACTCAAATTCCAGAGATGTGGCTCGGTCCCACCTCTGCACTGGCAACCTGTGTGACCTTGATCAGCTCACCTGGGACAGCCCCTTTAATGGCTGCAGAGAAAGAACAATGTCAAGTGGTTCCTGAAAGCCCCAGTTTATTTTTTTCTGCCACACGTTTGTCAAAGCCACTTAAAGATTCAGATCAGTGCTGGTTGTACCTTGATTCCTGGGGGATCCAGCCCTTGTGGATACCTTAAACAAAACACTACCCAGGAAACATCCATATCATAAATTCCTTTAAGAAATCCTAATCTCTGGGACTCTGTCTACCATTAGCTAAATGGAGATGAATAATTATTTTCCGTCACCTTTCACGGTTTGGTTGGTGCAGGGAAGCGTTGCCATACCAACAGCGATCCAGCCTGGCCGTAGGACAGGGCTGGAAGTGTGGAGGTGCAGACATCCCAGGCCAAGAAGAAAATCCTCCTCTCCGTCCCTCCCTCCTTTCTTCCCTCCCTGCCTCCCTCCCTCCTCTCCCTGGAAGAGAAGCAGTTTCTCTTTGTGAGAGAGCACAAAGGGGAAGAAAGAAAAGGAATTGTCCATCAAGCTCAGCAGAGCCTCGGGGGCTTTCAGCAGAGGATGCCACAGCCTATGAGCAGAGCGAGGCGCACTGAAGACTGATTTTAAAAGGACAGTTCAACCCCAGCTACACTGAACTGCCTCCAGCAGACCCCAGCCTGTGAAGAACATGTGGCACTGAAAGACTCACTGACATCTTCCTGTGTTTTGCTTTCCACAGATCAGCACCGCTTCTCCCTCACGTGGAGAGCCGAGTCACCCGCTGTTTGTAGGGTGCCCACTGATGCTGCCCCGGCAGCCAGACCCTTACTGGGGGCTCACAGCAGGCACCACTGATCTGATGGGTGTTTTGGGTCCCTCCTTACCTGCCAAAAACATCAGCGGGCCTGATGAAGTAAATGTCACTTCAGGGAAGATGTAACAGATATATCCATTCCCTGCCACAGGCTGTAAATCCTGCAGACCCACACAGTGGTTCTAGCCAGTCCTGGAGGGAAATAAACTGTGCATCCAGTGCCAAACCTGTGTGCCACTCCAGACATCCTCCTCGAGACACTGGAACCAAAAAGGGACTGTCAATAAGCACAGAGAACAAGGTGGTTATGAGAGGAGACTGGAAAGCAAAAGAGAGAGAGCCACAGAAATTACTCAGGGCAGACACGGTAAAGCTGTGTTTATATACACACATATATGTCTCTGTATGTGTGTGTGTGTGTGTGTATACAATAATTAATGGCATAGAAAAAATAGAAGACACCTTTTCTCACAGTCTAAGAGGTGAATGGGTGTAAACAAAAATGGAGCAACTCAAAACCACTGCAGAGCTACCAGTCAACACAGCCATAAGGTCCTCCAGACCACGCAGTCCCACTGAGACTTACACTCAAAACCAGACCCAGAGATCTTGAATATCCACAGGCACAATTATCTATTAAAAATAAACAAGCCCCAGAGAAGTGCAAAACTTCTTGGAGTGCAGGAGGATAGGAAAATATCCATTCTTCAGAGAGAATGACAGATCACCTGTGAAAGGAGGAATATTCAAGAGCAGGCTGGAGCATCTAAGTCAAGAGGTGTTCACATGCATTTACCATAAGAAAGACCAGGTCTTCATGGGATTGAGCCTGTATTGGCCTTTGGAGACAGAGGTGCCAAGCCAAGGCAGCAGGGAACACCAAAGCGAGGGAAAAAATGGGATTGGGTGATATTAGGATTATTGCTGCAGTTTAAGGCTCTCCCTCACCCATGACAGGCCTTTTGACCCTGCCTGGCCAATCCATCCCCACAAGCTCTTTGAGTGGGACTGTTCACCAGGCACACCCTTCTCTACCCACCCCATGACAAAGGGCCCCTTCAGTCCTCTCTCCTCACGTGCTGGGCTGCCCTGGCTCTGCTCTTCCAGCCTCCAACCTTCCCCATTCCTTGAGCTATCCCAGCTTTCACTGCAGGTGGGTGTTTTCCTCTTTGTGCTTTGGGGCCAGAGCCATATTTCAACACCAAGAGGAAGTCATGGTCGTGTCACCACAACTGACACAGCTCTCCACCCTCAGCTCACAGCCCTTTCTCTTCAGCTCCCTATGACCTGTGTCTGCCTTGCACTCACCTGACAGACCTCCCACTTCCTCTGGTTATTGAGCTACAAGACCAAGCTGGAATATTTCTCCATCTTCCCTCTCTTGGGCCTCACATTCTTTGGTGTCCTGATCTTCAGACCTCAATGATGACAAGGAGAGAAAGACTTTCACACAGTTAAGCGAACAGAGAAATAAAGTTATACACCTAAGTTTAATATCTTCATAAGCGACCTGGAAGATGGGCTCTGCCTGCAGGAAGACCTTGAAGAGGTCTGGAAGAGCAGGATAAGAAATTTATGAAGTTCAACAAGGACAAGTGTAAGGTCTTGCACCTGGGAAAACATAATCCAGGAATAAAAAGGTAACAGGAACAAAAACCTGGCTGGGAGCAGCTCTGTGGAAAAGGACCTGAGGGTGCTGGTGGACAACAAACTCCATGAGAGGGAACAGTGAGCTACTGCAGCACAGAAAACCAACAGGATGTGGGTTGCATCAATCAGCAGAGATAACGAAGTCATTGTCCCACTCTAATCAGGCCTTGTCAGGCCACATCTAGAACACTGTGTTCAGTTTTGGTCACTGCTACACAAAAAAACCCCCATGGACCAGATGGAGAAGGTCCAAAGAAGGGCCACAGAGATGATCAAAGGGCTGGGAAGCTGCCAAGTGAGGAGACGTTCAGAGAACTGGGTTTATTCAGCCTTGAGAAAAGGAGGCTTAGGGGAGACCTTATCACCATGTTCTAGCACTTAAAGGGTGGCTACGGAGAAGACGGAGACTCCTTTTTTTACAAGGAGCCACATGGAAAATGGGTAATGGATACAATTCACTCCTGGGGTGACTCCAATTGGACATAAGAGGAAAATTGTTCACAATGAGAACAATTAGCCATTGGAATTGTCTGTCCAGGGAAATGGTGGGTTTCCCAACACTGCACACTTTTAAGACTCAGCTGGAGAGGGTGCAGTGCCATCTTGTCCAGAACCTGCTTTAGCCAAGTTTGGATCAGATGATTCTTGAGGTATCTTTCCAGCTTGGCATCCTATGACTACACGATTCCAAATACATTCCTGGACTGGACATCTACTAATTGTTTGCTCTTTATGGACTGAAAACTCTCTCCCACCACACTCACAGCCCCATCAAAGCCTCCTGGATGAGTAAACACCTCCCTCTTGGGAGCCTCAAGAGCTCTGACATGAAGAACAGGTTCAGCCACTCCTTTGAGACATTTTATTAGCGTGACTGTACCACTTTTAGAAAATAACCTTGCTAAGCACTGTGAAGTTTGGGTGTCTGGGAACACATCCACTCATTTCCAAAAGTTTGTCATGAACACAGGGAAAAAAAAGCTAGGTTTTTTTAAAACTATGCTGCTGGCCAAGATGATTGCAGGGATGAACTAGATGAGCAGATGTAGACCAGGCAGAGACTCCTGCTTTTCTTGGTGGAGCTATGCTTAAGTGAAATCCCTTCACCAGAAATAATGAAATGGACATCTATGACAGCATCTGGAAGATATTTCTGGATATACTTCAACGAGAGCAAATGCATTAAGGGTGGACGAGTGTTTTACAGGAAGAGGCAGCCACAGAGAGGTTGGGAGAGCATGGAGGCCTCAATTAGGGGGAGAGGAATATGAGAAGGAAGAAAGAAGAGAAGCAGCCAGCCCCACTGACAAAATGGGGAAGGCACTGCTAAAGGGTCACAGTCTGTAATCATACCAGCCTGCCAGATTTTATTTCTGTGCAGGAAATATGCCAGGAGCACAACTGCTACTCCCTGGACTTAAAAAAAAAAAATTGAATGGTTAAGTTAAAATGAGGGGGAGTAAAACGTCATTATAATGAATGAAAATAAAATGTCTTGATCAAGCACCATGATATCAGGAGAGATGAATGGTTAAACAACAGCCATAGCTACATCAGTACAACTTTCCCCTCCTATTTTTCTCCCCCTTCACAATTGCAGGGTTAAGAAATAATAGTGATGAAGTTTGTCTAAGAATGGCAATAACTGCTGTTTTTTATTGATGCAAAAAATAGAATAGATTAATATTTTGTCACTGTGTTTTCTTTACCTGCATGCATAAATATCAATAAAAGCTTTAAGCTTTAAGGATGTACACCAGATAATGGACTTCCCTGAAAAGTCCATTAGACTCCTTGTGCTTTTATGCCACAGAACAAACACCAAAAGAAAAGTTACAGACTCAAACAGTTTCTGGTGTAAAAGCTTATTTTTCCTTCACCTTTTAAAATTAAAAAAAGTCCTCAGGGAGCAAACCAATACAGCAATTATGCTGCCAAACCCAAAAGAGAAGCTCCTCAGTGAAGATGGGAATCATTTCCTCAGCATTTTCATCTCCTCACTGTCTCACAGGCATGCCAGAGGCACACAGCACGGGGAAAGGCCAGACACCCATTTGCAGTAATTTCAACACAACTCCCAGTCCCATCCTCACCTCTCCAAACATCTTAGAAATATCTCTCTGCACAGTGCTGGGTGGTCTGGTGACCTTTACAAGGTGCCAGCTCTCTCTGGGCTCACGTGTGCAGTCCCACCACTACCAGAAGAGGCTTTCCACGACTTTCCAGCACAAGGCACCAAACTGCAGCCTCCTTGCTCCACATACAGGCTTGATGGTTCAGCAGGACACAGCCCACACTGCCTGACACTGCTCCCTGCACGGCCACATCAGGCTCCTGAAAGAGCTGGTCCTGCTCTTGGTTCTCCCACGCTGTGCCTCCCCCAGAGGAACTGGCATTGCCCCTGCACAGATCCAAAGAGAGAGACCTGGACATGAAATTCCTAAAGAGGTGCAAATCAGTGCTTCTCACTTCTATTTTACCCCTTGGATCGACACGTCCCAGTGCTCAGCCTGCCTCCTCCACCAGGCACGGTGACGTCTTGGAAGGCATCCTTGGCCATTGTCTTTCTAGAGCTCTGGCAAACAAGTTCCACCCCACGCAGAATGCTCTTTTTTATTCATCACAGCTTTTATTGATTCGTACTTGTCTGCATTATCTGCTCGGGTTATTTGCTGGCTCACAGACAGAAGGGTCAAACTCATGCTGGGTTCTCTTTATGGTGTTGCTACAAAAAAAATTAAAATTGCTAGCAACAGTAAAAGTGATTGTTTCTTGTTAATGGTCTCCGTTAAATTGGTCAGGAGCACATCCCAAGGTGTGGCTGCAGAGGCGCAGAGCACAGCAGGGTTTGACTCAAAAACGCTTTGGCCTTGGAGGCTGTCCTCACCCAAAACCAAACATTTGTTTGATGGGAAGCCACAGCAGGAGGCCTCCTCTGATGTCCCTACATGGAAACAAAGGGGTTTCACCTCCTGAAGAGGAAATATACAAAAATATACATGCAGGGAGAGAGACCTATGGATAAATCAATGCATATTCACACCAACATATACTACTTTATATATAGATATAGACCTTAGGCTGACATGGTTGGACAAAAAAGGATTTTCTAAAGGAGAGAGGCTGCTTGCTTTTGCAGAGTGGAGTGTGCCCTGATTAAATGTGTGAGCACTCCCCACTCTCACAACAGAAGATTCAAAGGAACGCTCTCCCCCTGTGAATCACTGACTCCTGGGATGTCATCTAGGGTCCACCTCGCCAGTGCAAAGTGCACTGCCAACTTCAACAAGATCTGAAACCATGCCAAGCCTCTCTTTTAAAACTAGCTTTTGGAAACCAGCTCATGCACCTGAGCCAAGTTCTGGCTGCTTTCTCAGACTCATGGATGGACATCTCAGTTTTGATGGAAACTGGTTTTATTTTAGAAGTTCTGGGCACTTTCAGGGCTAGGGAGCTGTTGGTAGAAATTCAGTCAGCGTCTGCTCTTGGAAATCGTGGTTCTTTGAGAGACTTGGCTGGTTCTGCACATGCCTGGGCCAAGGTCACACCCCATGGTCACCCCCAGGATGCTGCCACGTGGAGTGGCAGCCTAGTGGCTGTTGTCCATCAGGAAGAACCATGAGGAGCTGCTGCTCTCACAGTGACAAAAGGGGTGCAATTCAATTTTTTTCCACACCACAGAAACCCAGCCTGTTCAAGGGGACAATTCTTGATTTTATCACCACCACAGCTAACAGGAGAAGAAGGACAAAAAGCTAGGTAAAAAAGGTGTGCATGCTAGGAATATGGGGATGTTTACCATTTCTTTCTGATAATCACAGTGATGTATTTGTATCACTTTCACAGATACACATCCTCACTCCTCAGACTGGTTCTAGCTGATCTGTATAATGTATGCAGAAGGCTTGGTTCTCACCAAACGGAAATAGAAAGGAAGATTTGCTGTGAGAAAATCTATTTTTTTTTCTGTGAATATTAATCATTTCAGCTTTGATAGTGAAGTGATACGAGTGAAAAAGCCAAGAATTGCTCCAGGGCTTCACACAGATGACTATTGTAGAAAAGACATTTGCTGGAGATAACGCTGCTTAAGCTCAGAATCATTATACAGTACACAGTTAACTCCAATCAACCTGCTTGCTACCCAAGATTTAAACAGAATTAATGTGACATCCCAGCTGAAGCTGGAACTCAGCAACTCAGAAAATAAAAGTGACAAATTAAAGCAAGTTCCATATGTGTTTTAATCTTAAATGGCAAAAAGAAAACCATTATGCCAGATGATAGGAGAGCAATATGGTCCCAATACACTGTTCATCTCCTTAGCAGCTTTAAATAATGTTTGGTATGTTTTGCAGGAAGAAAAGTATGGGGATTGCTCTAAAAATTTCCATGGGTAAGGAAAAGGTCATCACCTTCTAGCCTGGAAAGTCAGAATAGATTCTGGGCCAACTAATACACATCACCAGAATCTGCTGGTCATCTGGTCATCTCAACAGATTTTCATAACATGACAAAAATCTTCAATTTCAAACCGAATAAAAAATATTCAGTTAAAGATCAAATAGACGAATGCCTTTCTTTTCTTTGGGAAATGCACAGACACAAGCGGAAACTCGTGTTATACCAATTTTTCATCTGATCTTAGTTATGCTCCAATCTTTTAGAGCTCCATGAAGGTCACAACTCTTAAAGGCAGGCCTTGGAAAAGAACAGTTTGCAGGATAAGGAGACAAAGGAAATTTTGAACAGGTGGGGACTGAGGCACAGAGGGGCTGTGAGACACTGAAGTGCACCCAGAACACCAGAGCTGGGTGTATCAGTTACACAGACTCCAGTGCCCACCTCACACCCCTGGTGGGTAGATGACCACTGCTGCAAGAGGGAAAGATGAAAGGTCACAGAACTGCCAGCCAGAGAATGCGCATTAGCCACTGGTTCGTGGCTGAGTGAGGAAGCAGAAGTGGATAATTGGAGATGGATGTTCAAATGTGCACTAACAACTGACTCCTGCACAGAGCTGGAAGGGCTGGCTGCCAATGGAATGAAAACAATGCTCTGGGTTACCTTAAACAAGCAGCAAAATTAAAAATAAATAAATAAAGCCCCTCTTCTACAATTGATGCTAAACATCCTTCCACTGTAAAAGGCAGCCCTACATAGCATTAAAAGGTGGGGTTTTTATTAAAACCAGTTGTGTCTATTTACTACTTCTATCCTTCCTTCTCCCCCACCACCACCAGTCTCACAGGTCATTCTGTCTCTTTCTTTTTGCCTCACTACATTTCCTCCTCCTGCTAATTTACTGCAACAGAAGCAGCAGCAGGATTTTCCTATTCATCAGCAAAGAGGTCTGAGATATGCATCTCTGGGAACTGATGCATATTTACAATATCATCAGGAAAGCTCAGTCACCACGTTGGTTTGGACAGTGTGCACTCTGACAGCCCCAAACCAATCAAACAGCAGGGCTTAAAGCTTCAAAACACAAGAATCTTCCAAGTTTTACCTACTCTGTGGTTTCTAGGGAGGTTTTTAAGAAGGGCAGAAGAAATAATACTAAAAATGAAGTATACTTTGGACACTTCTAATCATCAGAGTCTGTGCATTACAAGGAATAAATGCTAACATATTGTAAGATGAAGCACAAAGAAGGATCACATAAAGGCACAATGAGACTGATAAGAAGAATCACAAAAAGAGAGAGCAGTATCTCCTTACACATATATGAAACCTTTCACTTTGAAAAAAAATTACAGCCTACAGGTAAAACTCCACTAGCTTGTGCTAGTATGAAATTAATTTTGACCTAGTTTTGGTTTGGTTTTTTTTTTTTTTGCATTATAATACATAACATTAAATTAAAAAGTCAAAACATAAAATTTTTATCTGTCCTTTTGAAGCGCCGATACATTTCATTCTGACAACACGAGGACATTTTGATATTTGTCAGACGTTTTTGATTTGTTCTCCTTCCACCAGCTCAAAATGAAACTGGATGAACCTATCAAGGCTTCAAGACAGATGGAAAACGTAATGATGTTACGGTAAGTTCTCCAAAACACAGCACAGGCAGGATGAAGGCAGGGTGTAACAGCAGAAACAGGAGCATACAGCCAGGATACCAAAGCCGGGCTTTCCAATCCCCACATTTTAACAAGCAACCTGGACTTTATTAGATAAATCACACTGATTATGTTTGTATGTACTGCACGGAATCAGATGTTTTCCTATGAAAAATAAAACAAGGTTACAGGTAAAGAAGACTGTGAACTGTTGGTTTTTAGGTAGAAGAGGTCCAAAGCAACACCCAGAGCTATAACAAAGTTAGAGCTGCACCATGGTCGTGAAAGTCTGTATTTGATGTGAGTTCTCAACAAAGAGATGCCATTCCCAGGCTGCATCTCCCATGATAAAGAATCAGGTTAAATTATGCCAGTAGGATTAGGGTAAGAAATAACATCTCTGTGACAACACAGATTGAACAGGAGAGCAGAGGTGGAAAGTAATGAAGTAAAAAGGATGTCATAAAAAAAAAAAAAAAAAGAGGATAAACAGAAATGACATTGAGAAAAACTATAGTCCCACCATTAAATGGTAGCTGGAGTACAGTATTAATAGTATGGTTTCCTTCTTCCATAAGTGATAGTGCTTCTTCTAATATTTTGGTGCAATAGATTTCTTTGATAAATCCAGAGAGAATTTTGGGGGGTTTAGTACTATGGAAAAAGAACACATACTATGGAGATAAAAAAAGGCATTAAAACCAGTATTTATACATAAAAATTCCACAGGACAATAGGAACTTGGTGTCCACAAGATCAGGATCCAGCCCTTTGCCTTGTGACACTAAAAATCCAAAACACGGAATATTTACATAACATATATATATAAAAACATACATATATATATATAAACAAAACTGAACGTACTCCTGGCCTGGTCCACATTCCCATTACATCATCTTGCCTCAGTTTCAACTGCATGTTCATTTCACCTCAAGCAGGCCAAGCAGCTCTTCTCAGGCAGACCTTCTTTTTTTGAAAGACAACTCATTTTATCCCCCAAGATTGCTTCCATGCCCAGTGAGCCTCCCTGGGTCTGCATGGAAATTCCTCTGCATCCCAGACAGTGACTCGCAGAGTGAAGATGACAGGCAGTCCTTCTGGAGCAGGGCAGAAATTCATGGCATCCCAGGTTTCCAGATAGACTTCTCCCTTCCCTGCTCCACTCACTGCCTCCGAGTTACACAGCGAGGCCCGTCTCCTTGGCACACTCAGAAGCATGATTTCCACCTCCAGCAATTAACGCTTAATGAAAAAACAGTAGCCACAACAGCTCCATACCCAAGACTTGGAGCCATCTGTTCCTGCCTTGTTAGTGTGCGTTTTCCAGAGTGACCAATCCACTTCATACCAACAGCGTGGAATGCATCTGTTAAAGAAGTATTTCACTGCACAGGCTCTGGGTGGGTTTCTGCTGGGGGGGGGGGAAAGAGGCAAAGAAAGCCAAAATAAACACCGGCCTGATTATTTTACAATACATCTCTTGCTCAAGCACACATATATAAATCTCACCCAAGACACAGGAAGGTGGAGTTACACTGGAGAATGCCTTTGGCTCATCTTGGGAAGGCTGCTAAGGATAATTAGAATGCTTCAGTTTAGCTGCTTTTTAATGACCCATCCATGCACCCCAGCCTTCACTTTCCCTAATATGGTGTCGAGCTCCTGCATGCAGAGAGCAGCAGGCAAAGGAGGGACTTGTTGACAATACATTTGGAAAAAAAAAAAAAGAAAAAGGCACCGGCGCCGTTGTGTGTCAATACTCATCCGAATGTGCCCATTTGATATTTTACTGACAGAACCGAAAATATGTTTGAATTTCAAACTTGTCGAGATGGCTGGGATGCAGGGATTATTTTCCCCTGAGGGCAGATAAACAAGATGGATGGACTAAACTCCGAATCGCCTAATGATCAAAATGCAAGGTAAGCTGTCATAGAGAGGGCTCTTCTCATCCTTGCTGACAGCATGAATTCTGCTGAATTATTTCTAGTCTTCCTGATTAATGGGCCTGGTGACTAATTAGTTTGTGAATCTTGCTCATAAATGGCACTTTGATAGCTGCCACTTTGAGAGAAAGGCCTCACTGATGGCAGCTGGAGATGTGCTCTCCAAAAAGCCCATCCCTGGATGATCCCACAGCTGACAGTGGGTGCACAGGCGTAGTTTGGCCCTAATGGTGGAGTCACAGCCCTGGCTGGAACCGCAGGTCCACACTACCTTACAGTACTTTGGAGAACACCTCACTAAAAGGAGAATCATTTTGTTAGTCCATCCCATTCCTCCCAGCTGCTGCTGCTTTCCTCCTTGCCTGGAAGAGCTAGAATCAATTTACTTTGCCATCACATCGGGAGAACAATGTCTTACACAGCTTTCTAGATCCCACTTTTCCCTACAAATGCTCCCAGCTATGGAATGTTTGGGTCAGGGCCCATATCGATGCCAGAGGACACATAGGCTTCGGATTTATAGCTCTTCTGAGACACCAGTAGTGGGCTGGCACTTCATTTGAGCCAACACAGAATTGTGGGGGTTTTTTTGCTGGGAAGGCTTTCAGCCCCAAGATGCATCAATGCACTGAACACTAAAAAGAATTTGCTCTACTACAACTAGAAAAATTGTTCTGTCTGAATTGTTTGGCCTGATGAAGAAGGAGAGAGAATATAAATGCCCATAGCCACTTTCTGAGCTCTTCCTCCACTCCAAGAGCACTTGGAGCACTCGCTCAGTGTTCAGTTCATTTTGAGTTGTGGCCCAGTTTGTGCACAGGTAAGAATTTCTTAGGGTGTCCCCTGCTATACCACACACCAGAAGAACTTGTTCACCCCAAAAAACGTGGGTATGACTGGGGGACAGTGTCAGGAGTGACGTGCAGGCTCATCTCCAGCACCATCACCCTGAGATCTGAGATATGTCTCCACGCAGATGTATTTCCTCACAGCATTTATTTCTGAAAAGATGTCCCTGGAGATGAAACCCTGTGGAGTCACACGTGGGCAGAACAGAGGAAAGACAGCCTAATAATTCCATGCCATTATTTGTCTCTCCCTGATCAACACTAATTATGCTGAAATGAGTTTACACAAAATGGAAAGTCAAACCCTTGTGCATTTTCTCACTCCTGCGGTCCAGGACCCACATCCTTAATCCACCTGCAACTGAGCCCCATATTTGAAGAGGTGTAAAACAGCATTCTGTTTGATCATTAAGTCACAGAATTCCCTTCCCAAGTGTCTCTCCCTCAGTTATATAGAAGAACAGATGGAAATCTGGGAGACATCTTCATGCCATGGTGCTCCTTCTCCTCATAAGGTCCCACCTGCTGGGAGCCACTGACTTGGCAGCTCCTGTGAAAAGATGGACACACAGAGCGAGGGTGAAATCTGTCCTGATCCTTCATTCAGCAGCAGCACAGGTATTTGTGGGTTAGTCATGCCAAGGTTTGAACCTCTGATTTCAGTGCTGCTCTCCAAAGGGCAGGTACAGAAAATCCTGCAGCTGACATACAGTTTGTTCCCTCTTCCTCTTCAGTTCAAATGGCAAAAACAAAGGACACAAAGATGATCCCTCAGTGCACGACTGGCAAAATCCCATCCCCAAAACCAGACTGCAATCTTCCATTTTCCTCGCCTGTAGGAATTAAAAACTGTGCATGAAAATTCAGTCCAGAATGCCCTAGAGCTCAAAAGCCAACCCACAGCAATCCTGCCACGGTTTTTGTCCTGTGGTGGCCCACTGCAACTGAGGAGCAGCGTCAGGTCTTGCTACCAAATTTCCCGCAAGTTAAATTCCTCTTTGTGGTCCGTGATTCCTCCTGGCACACAAAGACCATGGAAGGAACCACTCTGATGGGAGAGACAATCTACTCCAGGTAGAGCTCCCAGGAAAGGGCAGCCTTGGCCAAAAGACCAGATTCCATCACAACAACACAGCTGCACTTGCAAACAAAGCAAAAGCTCACACCAAAAGTGCTTTCCAGCACTCAAGTCTGGATAGATAATTCTGCAAGAGGAGTTTTGGAGTAAGAAACTCTCCTCCAGCTCAAAGAATTGGAGACTGTTAGAGACATGCATTATTCAGCTCCATTCTGTTCTGATGACTTGTTCAGCTTAGCAGCTGTATTGCAAAAGGTAAACAGGTTTCTACCCATAATCTTGTTGTCTCTGAGCAGCAATCCGTCTGTCTCTCATTTATAGTATTGTCTAGTGGTGTGTCTTCTTACCCAGGTAACACTCCCTCCAGATACTATTTTAATACCGCTGAAGACAGACGAAACCCCAGATTTGCCTAAGCAAATTTAAAAGAGCTATTTAAAGATAAAGATGCAGCAAAGCTGAAGCTAATACAGTAAAGATTTCTCAGGAGGGTTCCTAAACGGAGAAATTACTGAGAAAGAAAATAATTCACCAGAAACCTCCACGAAATAAAATGAACTATAGCAGCCTCTAGTTAGGACAGGATAGTAAGGGATATATGCATATAGAGAAATCTTGTCATTGTAAATATCATTCCTAAGAGGCTTCCGTCTACTAGTGAAAGATTTAAGTTTGACTCTAGTCCTTGATAAAAATATCTAATGCTCAATTTAGAAACTTCTCAGGAGCCTGAAGCCTGTGCTGTTTTCAGCACAGGACAGAAAGGTCCACAGCTCATGAGACAATTAATAGGGCAATAAAAGACAGGTTACATGTTTTGGGAATCTGTGTACCATGGGTTGGTTTTGCTCTGCTGCAAACTGTGTTATGAAAATGGAGGTTATTTGCACTCTAAATAGATAATTGCCCGTGTCATTCAGACAGAGTCCCTTGCACAAAGAAATGGCTATTGTTGAGATGAACCAGTTTTTCGAGTCTGACAAACAGATCAGCTCCTGAGGGTATATGTATTGTCTTGTTAACTAACCCCTTGACAAAGAGGACCTACAGTTATAAAAACATGCTGTTCCCACTGGCCATTTTGGATTAAAAGCGAAAAGGCAGAAGCAAAACCTGACTTCAGAAACACAAGGAGACTCCAGAGTCTGGAGAAGCAGGCATGTGAAAGGATATTAAGGAAGAGGAAAGATCCTTGGCTGAATAAATAGATCTGATCAAAGCCCAAATAACACTCAAGAGCAATGCCAGAAGTGAAGCAAGGTTAAGCGTATGCAGATGTTTCACTGTTCAGTCTCAATCTGTACATGACCTCTTGGACTATTTGACTCAGACAGTAAGTGTGTCTAAAAGGCTTTGGGATGCCTACTTGTTACAAGCCTGAAATAGTAAACAGTAAATCAAAACCTCATGCAAAGGCAGGGCCCTGGGAGAGAACAGGCTTAAGTGGTGTGGGTGCTTCCAGATGTCAGCCCCGGTCCAAAGGCAGCTGTATCTGAGCAAGGAGGTGATTGATTGCCTGTATGAAGAAAGGAGAAGGAAAAAGATAGTGTCTACAAGCTAGTGAAAGTGAGCAAAGCTCCACAAAGCAGTGCCCTGAGCTGGCTGCATCTAAAGGCAGCGAGACCATGTCACAGCAAGAGGTGGCCCCAGATGAGCCACCAGACTGAGGCACCCCAGCCTGGCACGAGTGGGACGCCCTGCCCTCAGCAATCCAGCATTCCCAGCACAGCATCTCCCCAGGAGCAGGGGCACAGCACCCAGGGGAGTCCCCCACAAGGCACAGAGTGCCCACCCTCCCCTAAATTTCCCTCAGAGCTGAGCCCAGAGCTCAGACAGATCACTGAACATGATGAGTACTAATCTCATCATTTAATGTACTCCTGGAAGATACCAAAGAGATGAGGGAACCACAAAAACCCCACCAAAAGGTGAGCAATACAAACCTCTCTGGTGCTCCTTCATCCTGCCTTTCATCTGCATTGTCCCTGTCAAATGCAAGTTCTTAGATGCAGAGGATGTCAAGTGGTCTCCACCTGTACAGCACCTTGCACAATAAAGTTAAATTTCAGTCCCGGCCTCTAGACATTCAAGTAAGGTAAGCATTTCATGTCAAGTGACAAATATATGAAATATCAATTATTATTTCCACAGAAATCTCGTGGGGGGAGGTGGGAACACTTCAAAAGCACCATATGCATTCAGTTCTTCACGTTAATAACTCATTTACTGCAGACTTTCTTCAGTTTAAAAACGTCAAAATGAACTGAAGAAAAAAAACCTAGGCATTTAGAGGGGTCTTGTTACAGGGGACAGCTTGTGAGGTAATACACCAATACAGAAACTGACCAAGACAATAAAAAAGCCAATATCAACTCCTGTCAAACTTCAACTGTCACAAAATCACTCAATTTTCAGAAGATGGGTGCTCATCATTCCTTCAAAACATAAGTCCCTTCAAAAGACCTTGAGTATCTCTCCACTAAGATTCCCTTACATCAGGAGTCTCTTCCTAAAGTATTTTAGACCTCTCATTTTCAGGTCTTCTAGTGCAGCAGCATTAAGGAGAAGACCTGAAGCATCATTCTATTAATAACAAAACTCAGGATTATTTTTGCTTATAGACAACTATTTTTGGAAAGCTTCATGCAACAGTCAGGACAGATCATTGCTTGTAAGCATTTTCCTGCAGTTTGTTCTAAGTACACACCAAGGACAGACAGCTCTCAATATTTACCAAACAAATTATTGTCTTGCCATCAAAAGTGGCAGAAACCTCCAGAAAACACAGCTGAGGACACAACCTCTGATGAAAGAGGGGCTGGGAATCATGGAGAGGTACATTTTATATTTTAGGAAAAATTAGGAGGGTAGAATTGGTGCACTGTAGAAATGTTTGTGGAAGGAGTAGATGAGAATCTCCCCCAAAAGGAGACTCCACCACTCGGAGTCATTACAGGAAGGTCTTTCCAAAAGCTGCACTCTCCATCAGACATTTCTTAATCAAATCCAAGTCTAAACTCATGGGGCAGGACTGCCTGACCACTCTGATGAAAGAGTGCAAACTAAATAACAGTACAGCATTCAAGAGGCCGTAAGAGTGAGGCTTAAGTTTTTCTAGACTCCAGAAATATGAGAACTAGGGGGAAAAAAAATATAACAAAATTCTTTCTTTGAACTGTCTTAATCCAAAACACATTGGTGTTCTATGAAGGCTTCACAAAAAAAAAACTAATGCAGCTGTAAGTCAAGCCAAATGCAGCAAGGCAAGCCACTGAGATGGATATCAAGGTCTACCCATCCAAAAGGAAACCTTAGTCTCCAGCAGTGCCCAGCTAATACCTCTCATCAGGGGAAAAAATAAAATTACAGGTTTTTTTCTTCACCTTAGAAAGAATTATGATTCCAAACTGCAACGATAAAAACCTCATGGTCATTTCATGCAGGTAAGAAGCAGGCTTGTACAATTCAGCTGTGATCATATCCTCTTCCAAGTGCCTGTTGGAGAAAAAAAATACACAGAAGATTGCCATACACACAGAAAGACAAGAGAGAGAGTCAAACAATCATGCATGTGTATAAAATACAGCACATATAATTTATATATAAACAGTATTTACGTATCTATGAGTTACTAAGCATCATTACTTAAAGAAAATGTTTAAAGTATCTAAAAGCAAATAGCCTAAACTGCAGAAAGCCAAGGTTTTCCTCATGTCTAATTCTTAAATAGAGCATTTCAGAACATCATTGAGGTAAAATTTCTTCTCTCACAAAGGCTGTGCATGACATTCCTCAGTGGCAAAGGAATTTTTACGGAAGGCTAATACTTCCTGTAATGTTTATCCTACATAGTGTGGCTTCTCAAACAATTTTGTGGGGTTTTTTTCCTTCACTGTTACAAATCTTTATCTTCATGGTCTCAGCTTTACAAAACCCATGTCTTCTGCTGACACAAAGGCAGCAGTTTCCTCTCAGTCCCATCACACATGTTAACTAAAAACAAACCCCAAATTAAAATAATACAGAGAGTGGACATAAAATCCAGAAAACGAAGAGACAAGGAGCTGAGACTGCCATGTGCAATGCCATACAAACTGACACCACTCCCCATCGTGCCAGCTAAACCCGAAACAAATGCCTTTCAGCCTGGGACCCACTTTCCTCTCACATTCCACAAAACAGGTATTTGCTCACCTGCAGCATGAGAGGGGGAGACTGGCAAAAAACAAACACTGGGGGCTGGGACTCTCCAGCCACGGCAGAGCACTCCAGCCTGGAGTCACCAGGCACAGACCTGGGGAAAGGTGATACCTCCACGTTCCTGGCCAGAAAACAGGTATAAATGGCATCACAACATCAATTGCAGTAATTAGGGATTTGGTTGCTGTGCAAAACGAGTGCAGCTGGCATGCTGAGATGTCAGACAGGGCTGTGGCAGAACAGCAGCTAAGAGCAGAGTGTAAAACACAGCAAGGAATGCACATGCAGCTTCATCTCACCCTCCCTCCGGCCGCTCTTTGAAGCTGGGTAGGTATTTTAGGCATGCAGCCATTTTAGCAGACAGAATGAGCAGCACTGGTCAGGCATGGGACATCTGACAAGATCACACCACTCCAAGCAGACACAGCTGTCCCAGTACCTGCACGCCTCAGCCAGCAGCGCAGAGCAACCCTGCGGGACAGGCACACATGCAGTGGGAAGTGATGGAGGAATTGGGCCACAGAGGCATTTGTCTCGTCATGTGAATGGAAGAGCCTTGCAGAAACCAGCTCTGCATGTTTTCAGGAGGTGGGGGGGAAAGTGCAATAGCAGTCAAGCAAAGAGAACCATTTGTGTTTTAAAGCTGACTTTGCTTTTTTTCCCATTTTTTTTTCACGCATTCAACTCTAGCATCAGTAGAGAGACCTTTTTAGCATCCCCTCCTCCGTTAGGTCATCTTTGTGTGCATCCTAGTGCCAGCTCCATTAACAAGAGGCTTCACATCTAGGACACCCTCCCTTCCTGAGTCCATGTAATGGATTCCAGGTCTAAACATACTGTGCCATCACCATGAAAGGTTTCCAGAGGCAGGACAAGGGGCACGTTGTGGTGAAGGGGCTACACACAAGACAAGAGTAGCAACAGGATCTGTCACTCATCAAAAATTCAACAGAACGCTAAAAGTACAAGCTTGAGTTTAAGGATGCTACGCCTCAAACACGCTGGTCTAAATATTAGCACGAGCACATTTTTAAAAATATGGTTTAGACAAAATATTTGTGCGTAAATATACAACACCCTGGAGAAAAGGGCCAACAGGGACCCCACGCAGCTGGGGCAGGACCAGCAGGCAGCCCTGCACCAGCAGGGGCACTGGGGAAGGCTCACCAGTCCCCCCGAGGCCACTGAGCCTGGTCTCAAGGCCCTGGTGAGAGAGATACCAACAAACTGACAGGGACACGGGGATGCCACTCGGACAGTGGGGCTGGAGCACTGCCCTGTGAGGACAGGCTCTGGGGCCAGGGCTGCTCAGCGTGGAGCAGAGGTGGCTTTGGAACACCTGGCAGCACCACGGTGCCTCCTGGGAAAGCATCAATGACATGGGGACAGGCTCTTCCCAGCAGAGCCCCACAGGAGGGTGAGAGGTATTGGCACCTGCAGGAACTAGAGAGGTTCAGGCGGGAGATGAGGACACATTTCTTCCCCTGAGGATGGAGCAGGGTGCCCAGAGAGGTTGCACTGCCTCCACCAAGGGAGGTTTCCAAGACCCAACTGCACAAAACTCTGAGCACCATGCTCTGATCTCACAGCTGGGCCTGGTTTCAGCAGCAGCTTGGACAAGAGACCTCCTGAGCTACCTGACTTATCCTATCTGACATTATAAATGCCAACACAAATACAAAAGTGAACACACATTGTGTAAGCTGTAGATGCACACACAAAAACCTGTGCCCGTGTGTGCACGTGCAGCAATTCTCCAGTGATGCAAAAGGAAGTCACTGTGCAGATTTTGGGGTTTAGTTGCTCCATTTTACATGCACTGCTTATTTTTACAGTTGCTTCTTTCTTGGTTTTGAAAGAGATTTGATACAAAAACCTTCTTCCCTGTTTCTGTCTCAGATACCTGTGCCATTCTCTTCCTACGTAGAGTTATCGTTAGAGGAAAAGTTATCATTTCTGTTTAAATTTCTTCCCAATTAATGCCCATTATCAGAAAAGGCAAATATAAAACAAAAAAGCAAACTCAACGAAACCCAAATCGTTTCTCCATTACATTCATGCTGTACTACAGAAGTCTTGACTCAGGGCAGAATTAGCCCCTCTCTGTCTAATAGCTGTTGTGAAAGTGGAATCATTGCACCCTACATGGAATTGGAATTGATGACAAACCTCGCAGTCACTTGTATTGCTTATTTTCCTGCTGTAGGAGATTTCTGAATAGCTTCACTACAGTGCAGGTTAGAAGGTGACTTACTGGGCCAATGGCCAAAGAAGGAAATATTGCTTCTCAACAGGTTACATTCCTAAAATTCACCAATCTCAAGCAGTTTTTCCCTCACATTTTTAAAAAAATTGGACTTCTGCTCCAAGGAAGTGAAGAACGAAACAAAGGGTCTTCTCTATCATTCCATAAAAATCACCACTGGCAGAAGATTTTTCACATTTTCTTTAACCTTGAGTTCCTTTTAAACCAAGAAGTTATTCTGGGAAGAGCCTGGTTATGACCCAGTTTCTACAAACAGTACAGCAGCCTGGGCTGATCTAGGTTGAATGCCAAGAGGGCCATTGTTTTAAAAGTAAAATGACACAGAGCCAGCGGTGAGTCATGTCTTGCACAGCACCACAGAAGCTGCACAAACAAGTTAACAGCAGGGCAAACAGGTGGTGGGTAAGAGGTGCTGGGATCTGCCTCCTTCAGCAGCACCAAAGACCTGGAGGTAAACAAGGAGGGGGCACCTACCGGGGTTGCTACAAAGTCGGCTTTACTGCTGCTGCCTTTATGACAACAATATAAAGTAACTCCCACAACACAGTGAAGATAAGCTCTTTAAAGAAAATATAAAAGCATCAGCTTGGCAATTCATCCGAACCTCATCATGCATCGTAGACATTTTTGAAGTTTAACAAAGAAAAGCACATCATTAAAGAATACTGCTCTATCACCATTCTTATGCAAATCCTTTCAGATAGTTGGGTGGAAAATTCCATCTAACACGCAGTGAGAAATAAATGTTGCAGAGTGGAAATTTCAGCTATACCGAGTGCATCTATCACTTGTATAATCCAAACTACTGTATGTGCCCTGACTACGGAATTAGTATTGATCCATTCATCATGTAAACATCAAGTACTTTCTATTATTACTTGAAATAGCATGCTATCACAATTTCTATTTCCTTCCTCTATCTTAAATAGAAGTATTGCACATTAGCTCTTCCCTTCATGTACTTTTTTGCACAGCCATCTAACTACAGTGTTCAAGGCTGTGCTGGGTTTCCTGCAGACATCTGCAGTATTACCATCAAAGTACTTTATTTTCAAGTCATCTCTGATGGAAGGCAATACAACTCTCATTTACACTGAAACCTGTTACTGTGGCTTCTCTTGGTAAAACACACAGAGCCCTTTGTTTTAAGATCTCTGTTGTGACTACCATCGTGAACGACAACATCGAGCAGCTTCCCCAAATGTTGCTCACACACCTCTCAGGAGTATCACTAAGAAAAGAGTGGACTGCAAGAATCTGAACAGCTATGTCATCTGAGCATACACACAAAAATAAGCTGCTGTGGCTTAAACGCAGCTTTGGAAAGTGCTGGGAGATGCTCAGAAGTGTAAAGTGTTTCACCTGTTAGAACTTCGCTCTTTCTCTGAGCACGGTGAAGAATTTAAGATGGAAAATATAAGGGCTTGTCTCCAGGAAACCTCCAAAATTTTAGGCTGGAGAGTTGGTCCCAAGTCTTCAGCGAGACTCCCCAGACCCCGAGCGCTGAAGTGCCGAAGCTCTGAGTCAGAGGCAGCTCTGACTCAGTGTGAGAGGGGCAGGGAGGGACAGCAGCCACCCCCTGACCCTTACAAAAGCCCCCCAGGGACTGAAGGCAATGAGGGTGGGGCAGTTTGTGCACCAAGGGCTAGAGGTGAGCTCAGCTGGTGGTCACCTTGCTTGGGAAGGAGCCCAGCTGTGGGATCCACTCAGTGGAGAGCCCTGTGCACTCACCAGAAAGGATGTGGTGACACGGAGGGAACTGCCATGAAAACATGCAGCCACCCAGGGAGTGCCAGAGCCTGGCATGAGTGGTGTGGCAGTAGGGACAAGCAGTGTGAGGTGTGGCCAGGTGGTTGATCTGCTGTCCTGGTGGCAGAGCTTTGGGGGGAGGTAGAAAGGGGAAGAAGTATCAGGGACTCTGAGAAGATTGACTTGGTGGAACCACTCTCTACCATCCCTGAGGCAAATCCACCAGCTGGCTGCACCACAAGAGGCAGAGGATCCCCTACTATCTCACCAGCAGGCAGCAGGAGGGGACCCTAAGATAATGGGGGGGAATGGAAATAGGTCTCCTCTCAAGACAGCAAGTGAATCCCCTCCTGGCCTCCCTCACCCTCCCAGCTGCCCTCATACAATAGGAACAAGGTTCTGGAACGTGAGGGCTGGGCAAACCCCAGGATCTCCATTCAGGTTGGAGGAATCACCTAAGGCGAGCCAGCCTGGTCATCCTACCCCTGCACCCCACCACCCCAGTCAAGAAAAAAAGAAGAGTAGCTGTGTCAGTGCCTCCCTTCTGAGAGGAACAGGAGGCCCAAACTGCTGGCTAGACCCCTGTCAGCACACTGGGAGCTCTGCTGCCTCCCTGAGTAAAGGAAATTACTAGAAAACTCTCTGGTCTGGTGTTGTCCTCTGGTTATTATCCACTTCTGGTTCTCCAGGTGGGCAGCAATGAAGCCTGAGGGCAATCAAGAGGGACCAAAGGGCCTGGGGGCACAAGTGGTTGTTCTCTACCCTGCCAGTTGTAGGCAAGCATGGGGGTGGAAACAGTAAATTCCTACAGGTGGCTCCGAGCCTGGTTTCACTGGCAGGATTTTGGTGTTTTTTGAGCACAGGTCTGTTTACTTGACACTCGCTGCTGACACAGGACACCTGTCTCAAAGGGTGTTGAGTCCCCCACCCTCATTCTCGTGGGGAAACTGTGCTTCTCTACTCTCTGCCTGCCACCTGTGGTGACAGCTCAACCCCACAAAGCATCCACGTGAGGTGAGCTTCTCACCTACCACACAGCCCTGCTGTGGGCCAGTAAAATATGCTCTTTCTTTTGTCTCCATGAGTGCAAAAATACAATAATCTAATGATCTAATAAAGCACACAAACTGTAAAGGCCAGAGAAGGCACTGAGAATGGCAGGACTCTTTTATTTCCACAACAACAGCGCATCTCCCAGGTCTTCCCCTCATTAAAGCCTCTAGCCTTAAAGGTCACGACAGTGCTTCTTCACTGTGTTCTATGCAGGTTATCTGATACCACAGGACATCAGAATGTCAGCTGCAATGAAAATTCCAGGAGCTCCGAGCCGAGAAAACATCTGGGCAATCTCAAACCATGTAGGAGGGATGGCAGACAGCAAAGGGTAGGCAGGACTGAGGAGGAGGAGGAGGAGGAAGAGGAGGAGGAGGACTCACAGTCTGTAGGTGTTCATGCACCCCCCATTACAGGCTCATTTCCCTCAGCAGACCTGCAGCCCCCCCCTCAGAGCCCCACGTGGAAAACAAAGGAGACAGATGGTAAACGAGAGTGGATCAGACTGGAGTGGTAATGATTTACACCAGCAGATAAACTGACCACGGGGTGTTGGAGTGCTGGAGGGCAATTCCACCGCCCCACCACCTCCCTCCCACCAAAAAAAAGAAAGCAGTAAGGAAGTCCTGTTTCTCGGAAAAGTATGTCAACCTCACAGTGCTGGGCAAGTTCCTTTCTGTTCATAAAACATCCTGTAGGTCTGTGGTCCCAAGCAACTGCTGACAGACATCTGCTGAGTGTGATTCATTTGATATGACTCAAGGAAGAGAGAAGTTTCTCTCCTCAGAAAACCAAATAAACCAGGTGCCAGGGATGCACCAGGGATTATCTGACAAAAACCTAAATGGGAAGACAGAAGACTGCCTCCAGGTTCTGTCACACAGAGAAGTGTTCAGGACTCAACAGAAGTGTTCTCCTTCAGCTCCCACCTTCTCAAGCTGTATCTCAAACCCAACACAAACAAGAGGTCCTCCAGCAGTTTCTCCAGGCCCTGTCTGAGCTCTCCTCCTCCAGGGAATTTCAGATGTGAGCACAAATGCCAGTACTATGTGCCCTGTCATCCAGACTTAGCTGTGGGGCTGCTACAGCAAACAGTGACCAAAGCCACTAGGAAGAAGGTGCTGACAGATCCTGAAAACAAAACTGACAACCCAGCAGTAGCACTCAGGGAGAGGGGTAGCTCCACCACCCTAAAAGGGAAGGTGGGATTGTCATGTACTTTGAAATTCTTTGGTAACTGGGCAAGTAACTGCCCTTGAGCTGCCTGAAAATCTTTGGGAAGCTGATCAGAGATGACTGTGTCACAAGTACATCATGGAAGGAGCTGGAAATGAAGGGAGGAGAAACAGAAGTGTAAGGAAGATGCAGGAGGTGAATAAATGCATCATGAACTCAGTAGATATGAACGGAGCTGCTTTTCACTGTCACTGGCATCGAGAATATACTGTAGCAAGTCAGCACACCCATTACCAGCTGGGTCACTCATTTATCTTTCTCTCACACATCTTCCAGGCTTCTATAATTATCACCCCAAGATGTTCTGGAGTATCACTTCTGTGTCCTTTGCCCTATCTGCTCTTTGCCAGACCATCAGCATTCCTCAGTTTCTCAAGACACGTTTCAGTCACCACGAATCTAAGTAGCAGAGACCTCTAGACCATCCCTTGAAATTAGGTTTGTCTGTTTGCTTATTTAAAGCTGTGTTATAAAACATGCTGAAGTGTTCTCTTCTTTTTTTTTTAAATTAAGCAATGCAGAAAAAAGGGAAACTGTGCTATCAGAATGACTCAATAAGTCTTGCTGTTATTCTCACACAACTGCTAATTATAAGGTCATAAAACAATTTTCCTCCTACTTAGCCTAAAATAGTCAAGTCTTACACATAACCAGGTACGTAAGAAGCAAGTAATGCTTTATCACTTACTTGGCAGCCCATCACCATCAGTATCTGTGGCATGAGCCCAGAATACTCCTGAAAAAGGTTAACAGAGGAACACTTGCTAACATGCCAACACTGTTTCCTAATATTTTGGCTAGTCTCTAAAAAAGCAAAAGGCAAAGCTTCTCCCCGGGACACTTAAGGATGTCGTCTATGGCACTAAATGTACCTTTTCTAGAGAAAAATAGAAGCCCAGCAGCCAACCTGTCACCATTACAGCCACATCCTCTAGCCATCAGTGCAGCCTGCTCACTGTGCCCCTCAGGAGCAGCAGGGAAATTCACTCGTGCACCAGATGAGCCATCCTGCAACCCCTTGGAAACCTGGGGTTTGGGCTGTCCCACTGTGTCTCCTCTATCTCCCAGGCTTCTGTTCAACCACAATGTGTCACCCTAGCCAGTCACCTTCACCAGAGCACCCAACCACACGCAAGGCTGGCACACACCTACTTCTCAAAGCCAAAGGACTTTTTGCATTCCCAGCATAGGTCTCCCAGATGAGTGCACTGGCCACTACCCTGCTGAATAAAAGGATCTGAACTGCAGCAAAGCAACATCTCGCTCCAGCTACTGTGCTGATTTCAAAAGGGTGCTTTCTGTTTGCTCGCTTCAAAGCAACCACAAGCATTTCTTCTTGGGTAGAGGGTTTTCAAAGTGCTTGAGTCCACCACCAGCACTGCGGAGAGTAGGAGAGCTCGCAACAACCTCCTGCATTTCTGAGCTTCCAGAGAGGTGCCTTTAGGGTGTTCCTCCTCCAGCACGCAACTTCCTTAGGGTGTCCATTCCTTGTTACATGCCGGAACCACGAGGTCTGGCTGTAGGCCCTGAATCAGAGCAGTCAGACACACAGAAGCTCATAATTTTGCCACCAAATTTAAAGCAGCCTTTGCACTCTCCGTTGGTTTCCGCCCCGATGCAAATCCCTGCTCAGATCCTGCTTCATCTGGTGCTCAGGTGCAGAGTGCAGGGTGCTGATAGGAAACAGTCACTTCTCTCTTTGGCTTTAATTGTGTTGGCACCCTCAGCTGTGCTCACCCCTCCCTTCTTCTGCCAGCTCCATGCACGGATCTCTGCATCTGAGCTCCGCAGATGTGAACTCCAGATGCACAGCCATCCCACCGGCAAAACGCAGTTCAGCCCCACCAATCACCCCACTCTCCTTGATCACTACTGCAGTGTCAATTAGAGCGAGTTTTCTGTGGGGGTAGTTTCTGTCATGCAGACATTTTGTGCACGTGTATCTCCACACAAAGGCTTCCCTCAGGGAAACCTCCACAAGATTTTTCAGGGTATGGAGCCTGCATCTGCTCTAAAAACCAGGAGGAAGTGGAGAGGCAACGAGTTAGGGAGCTCCTTTCCCAACAGCAGGACTAGGGCACGTACACAGGTAATTTTATTTGGCACAAGTCAGAGAGAATCCGCAAAACTTTACTAGCCCAGGCTCTGAAACCCTAATAACAGAGCTCCATAAAGAACTGGAATCCAAACCCTCAAAGGTATTCAGATGCCTGAGTTCCTTTGGTTTCAGCACCATTGATTATCTGGGCCTGACCTACAAAACTTCAACTGCAAAAGCAAAGCCACACTCACGACTGTTTTCTCCATGGAATTAAAGTCTCCAGAACCAGCTTGCAGAGAAGCGTGGCAGAAGATGGTCTTTAAGAACCCTACAAGAAACTGCAAGGGGAGGCTACTTGAGGCATCGTTTTCTTTCTGTACAGCAGAAACACAAGTGTTTTTTTTCATTGCTGCCTATGCTACTGTCTAAATGAATCCCACATAGACAGTTAGTTGGATCCTACGAAACAAGAAGGCTACACTTGGCACCTCCTGTGTTACAGATTGTGCCTGTGAAATTGAATTTACAAGGACAAGACCAGAGAGAAAGGCAAAAAACAAGGAGCTGTTGAGAATGATGTATTTGCCTGAACTATATTAATAATTTGTCATTAAGACTAAGTAAAGACCGCCACGCACTTAGCAGTGAAGATGTCCTTCCATAAGTCTTCAGTGTGGGACCTTAGCTATTTACAAAATCAGCTTTTTGGGGAGAATGACTCTATCCTACATTGCCAACACACGAAAAACTAAAACCAGCTGGCTTGCAAGCACTACTGTTGTGTATGTTTTTATTAAACAATGCCTTTTCAACTGAAAAGGTTGCACTGAGGGTGACAGGTGGCATCACCCATGTAACTTCCCGCTGCAGAACTGAAACCCAGCCACGCTACCAATTCACAGATTTAAAAACACCACATCCCTAAGCAAAGGAAGTACGAAGACTGCCAGACACCTGCCTGATGTTTGGGCTTGTCTAGTGAGAGCAGAGGAGAAATCTCAGAAGGCCAAAGCTGTTCACTTGGTTATCTGTTAGCAGAGGAAGAACTCCGTGCAACCCAGCAAGAACACGCCTCCAGGACATGCACAGAGTGTCTGCATGTGTGTAATATACTTGGAAAAAATAATGGTGTTTGCGAGCAATTTCTTCCCAGTTTCCAAGCTTGCTCATGCAAACCAGACAAAGGTCCCTCACACAGCCAGAAAGAAAATTTCAAAAAGTGCAGGATTAAAATATAGGATCACAGAATCATAAAATATCCTGAGCTGGAAGGGACCCACAAGGAGGACCATCGAGCCCAATTCCTGCCCCTGCACAGGACAGCCCCAGAGTCACACCATGTGCCTGAGAGTGGTGTCCAAATGCTTCTTCAACTCTGGCAGGTTTGGTGTCATGTCCCTTCCTTGGGGGAGCCTGTTCTAGCGCCCAAACATCCTCTGGGGGAAGACACTTCTCCTAATATCCAACCTAAACCTTTCCTGACACAACTTCAGGCCATTCCCTCAGGTTCTGTCACCACAGAGAAGAAATCAGTGTCTGCCCCTCCTCTTCCCCTCACAAGGAAGTTGTACCTGCAGTGAGGTCTCCCTCAGTCTCCTCTTCTCCAGGCTAAGCAGACCAAGTGAGCAGCCCTCATCCACTTCTCACACAGCTTCTCCTCAAGGCCTGGCACCATCCCCATGGCCCTCCTTTGCACACTCTCTGACACCTTTTCTACATCGTGGTGCCCAGAACTGTCCCCAGGACCTGAGATGAGGCCACCCCAGCCCACAGCTGGTGATGCTGGGCCTGGTGCCCTCAGGACAGGGATGTCCCTCCTGGCTCCAGGGCACTGCTGGCTCATGTCCAACTGGCCATCAACCAGGACTCCCAGGTCCCTTCCCATGGCACTGCTCTCC
>VWZW01000332.1:37343-47865 GCA_013397115.1 Edolisoma coerulescens | reverse complement strand
TCTGGGCAACCTCTTCCTGTGTCCCACCGCCCTCACAGCGGAGATTTTCTTCCTCGAATATAACCCAAACCTCCCGATCCGCGATCCTGTGATTATCCCATGGATCTGCCGGAGCAGCACTGCCTGGAACTGCCCTTCCCCAGCTCTCCTGCCCCGGGATGGGGATGGACACCTTGGAGTGCCCAAATTTCCCCGCTCACATCCCTCCCCGGCTCCTGGTGGCAGGACCCGTGTGCCATCGTTCCCAGGCCACGGTGCCAGCCCTGGGGTCCCTCTGCTGCTCCCCAGCTTTTTTCCCGGTGCGGAGCAGTTTTCCTGCCCTTTCCCTGGAGCTGCAGCACAGTTTCCATCCACGAGAGGCCACTTTGCTCTCGCGTTTGCTGCTGCGGCGCCAGGGAAAGGCTGGGAAGAGGGACCGGGATGTTCCTCCCAGTTCGCGACTGGTTGGGCTCTCCTGCCCAGCTCCTTCCCAGCTTTTCCTCACTGCTCCATGCCAGGAAAAGAGGAGGTGGTAAGAAACTCCTCTGGAGTTTTTTTGGGGTTTTTACCCCCTGCCCGGCTTCCTTAAATAATTCCTGTGGGCAGCGAGAGCCAGGCCAGCACCCCGGGGGTTTTCATCCCCCCTCCCGTGTCAGCAGATCCGGCGTCTCCTGCCATGGGAAAACCTCACCTCGGAATTCCGGAATGGTTTGGGTTGGAAGGGACCTTAAATCCCAGCCCAGCCCCCTGCCCCTTCCACTCCACACTTCCAGAAGCATCTGGACGTGATGTCCTCTGGGATGAGCCTGCAGAGAGCTTGGAGCAGATCCCAGATCCACTGCAGTCCCTTCCGAGCTTTCCCAGCCCGCGATTCCCTGCTGGAATAACCATGGGAAGGAGGGCAGGCACCCCTTCAGGGGGCTCTTTGTGCCCAGGGCGTGCCCAGGGGACAGGAGGGGACCAGGAATCGGAGTGGGAAGAACTCAAAGCTTCAGGGGCAGGAATTCCACCTGGGCAGGAGGCAGAACCTCCCTGGGCAGTGCCCAGCCCTGAGCAGAGGCCAAGGAGGGGTGAGGATGTTCCGGAGCCAGCTGGGCGCCGGCCCGTGCCCGCTGCTGCGGGATGGCCCTGCTGGGACGGGCTCTGGGGTCCCTCCCAGCCTGGCCCATCCCTGGGAATCCTGCTGGGAAGCCGAGGGAGGCTGGGCCGGTCTCACCCTCCCGATTCCTTCTCCTTTCCCGAGTGTCCCGCTGTGCCAGCAGCACCTTCATTATCCCAAATCCCCGTTTCCCGCTGCGTAGCAGGATCCATCCGTATCCCCATCCCTGGGGGTGGCACCCACTGACATCTTGGCGCTGTGGCTGTTCCCACTTCTCAAGGTTTATGGGATTTGATTCCCCCCAGCTCTGCCACTGCCAGGGGCCCCGGCCAGCCCTTCACTTTAGCTCCATTAAATCTCCTGGCTCAGCCTGTGCTGATCCTTAATTGAACGTTCCCTGCCCGGCTCCCCGCTGCACATCCAGCCTTGGGCCGCTTCCAGGGCTGCGAGGAAGGGGGAGGATGGAAGTGGCACTGGCTGAGCCGGGGACAGCGCCTGGGAGAGGGACCCACCCTCGGCGGGGCTGGAGGAAGGGAGCGAAAGGGAAGGTCCTGAGGAAAACGGGATCGGGTGGCAGATCCTGATGGAACTGGAATGGATTTCCCAGAGAATTTGTGGCTGTCCCAGTCCCTGGAAGTGTCCCAGGCCAGGCTGGAGCAGCCTGGGATAGTGGGAGGTGTCCCTGGAAGGCAGGGGTGGAGTAGATGACCCTTAAGGTCTTTCCCAAGCCATTCCCTGATTCCATGAAAACAAGCGAGGGGATTTCACATGAGAAGAGCTTTGCCTGCTCTGCTCCAGGGCCTCTTCCCTCAGACCCCTCTGGCACAGCACTTGATCCCTTCTGATCCCAAATCCAGGCCCAGCACCGGGGTCCATCCTGAAGCATCTCCTTGGCTTTGGCAGAATTTTGGGAGGAGGGGAGGGGACAGAGATGCTGCTTCCAGCTCCACCCTCGCAGCTCCTGCTCTGTCCTGGAGTGGCCTGGACCACCCAAACTGGGAGAAAAACCAGTTCAGGAAGGATCAGCTCAGCTTTAATCTGTTTTTTGGCTGGCGTGGAGCAGGATATCCCAGAGTTTCTGTGCAGGGCCCGGCAGCAGCCAGCCCGGTTTGGCCACGTTCGCTATAAAAAGCAGAAATAGAATTTAATCTTTGTGCCCTGCCAGCCTTTCCCAGGCCGAGCTCGGCCCTGCTGCTGCTTCCCTGGGAGCAGCATCCCTGCAGGAGCCGCCTGCCCCTTCCCGTGGCCATTCCCAGGGCACTCCTGGTTTCCAGCAGGGGGTTGGACTGACTGGATTGGGAAGCCAGAGGAGAGAGGGAGTTGCTTGCAGCAAATCCGGCCTGACTGGACTGGGAGCGAGCCCTGGGCAAGGCTCTGGTCCCAGGCTGAGCTTTGATTCCAGCTCAGCAAGGCCGGATTTGCTTCCCTTTCCTCCTCCCACCGAAGCCTCTGGATTCAAACCTCTGCCTCTGCTCCATGCTGGAATATTTTCCTTTGGTTTGTTCCCTTCTTGACCATCCAGTGAATGGGATGGGATCACTCCCAGCTCCGGCAGCTCTGCAGGAGAGGATCCTATTCCCAATCACGGGATGCTTTGGGGTGGAAGGGGCTTTTAAGATCATCCCATTCCCACTCCTCCCACTGTCCCAGGGTGCTCCAACCCGGCCTTGGACACTCCCAGGGATGGGGCAGCCACGATTTATCACGGAAATCTCTCCCAGCGCCTCCCCACCCTCACCTAGAGCTCTTTTAGCCCCGGAAAATCGGGGAGAAGAGCAGGAATCCCTCCTCGGAGTGGGAGCAGAGCTGCCATCAGCTCACCCACCCCCAGCTCAGTCTCCAGGGCCTCCCTCCTGCCCCAATCCCCCCCGGTGCCCCCCTGCCCGCGGGGGCAGAGGCCGCGGAGCTCCCGGCGGGTGAATGGTGCCACTGTCCCTGCCCGGGCACGGGGACACGGGCGGGGCCGAGGCGCTGCCCCGCTCCCAGCCCCGGGAATGGCCCGGCCCGGCTCCCCAGCCGGGATTATGTGTCTGGACAAGCCCTCGGCAGCTGTTTTCCAGCTCTCGCCTAACAAAGAGCACTTTCATGGCAAAGAGCAGGGCTGGGGTTTGCAGCCGAGCCGGGAGCGGAGGGGCTCAAAACCCCCCGCGCTGCCCCTCGGGGGGGGTGTGGGCACTCAGGGTGGCACCCACGGGCAGGGACAGCCTCTGTCCCCCTGGCATTGCCCTCCTTGCCTGCCCCAAAACATTCCCAAGCTTTCCTGGACGCTGCACCAGCCCCGCTCTTGCTGCTCAAACCCAGCCCGGCCTGCCTGGGGCTGGGAAATTCGGGTTCTCCCGGTGGGCTCAGCTTTTCCCCGCTCACAGCCTTCACCCTCCCCTCTCCCGCTGCCTGTTCCCCCTTTTCCCAGCTGGAACACCCCGGGAGAGGGGGAGAAGGGCCAGTCTGGAGCAGGGCTGAGTCAGAGCAGCCCTAATGGATGAGGCTGCAGCTCCCTGGGAGCACTTTGGATAATTGAAAGGCTCTGCCAGGATGCGCTGCCCCGACAGCTCCAGAGCAGCTGACGCGGAATCCAGAGGCTCCGGCCCTGCTGGGCTCAGCTCTTGGCTCCTCTCCCGCTCCCTGCAGCAAACTCGGTGGCCTTGGTGGGACTGGGGTGCCTTTCCAGGTGGTTTTTAGCTCAGCTGGGAATTCAGGGCCGGTTTGGGGGCTGGCAGGGCTGAGGGGGCTTCTCTCGGGGTGCAGCAGCGGAAGGAAAATTCTCTTCCGCACCCCGGACTGGATTAGCAGAGGAGTTTTGGAGGGGAAGGAATCAGAGGATCATGGAACGGGTTGGGCTGGAAGGGACCTTTAGAGGTCATCCAGTCCCACCCCCCCCACACTGGCATTTCCCCTGGATTTTTCCCTTCCTCTCTCTTGTTGGCTTTTAAAAGCTCAGATCCAGCGCTTTGCCGTGGATCCAAGAGGCAGATCCAGGGAAAGGAGCAGGCTGTTCTCCTCCATCCATCCACGGATCCACCCATCCCTCCCTCCATCCATCCCTCCCTCCATCCATCCCTCCCTCCATCCATCCCTCCCTCCATCCATCCATCCATCCCTCCATCCCTCCACCCTCTTTAACCTCCTGCTGGCAATTCCTTGGCTTTTACTGATGCTGCTGCATCCCTGGGAATGGGATTCCTCCCAAAATCCCGCTCATTCCCAGGCCAGCAGGTGCAGAGCACCCTCAGCTCCCGTTTTCCTGCTCCTCTCTCCCTGCACGGCCTGAGCTGAGCCAGGAGTGACGCTGGGAATGATTCCCGTGGGTTTGGTGCCCTCCTGATGGAGTTTCACCCTCCCTGGGACAGCACCCTCGGCGTTATCCCCATTTTAACCAGGAAAAAGCAGGAGGAAATGGATCAGTGGCTCTCCCAGGGGCAGAATCCTGGGAAGAGCAGGCAGGAAGAGGTTAAACCCCGCTCCCCGCTCCGTGTGTGTGCAGAATGACGAATGCAGAGCCGAGCTTCGGGCAGATTCGGATCCCCGGCCATGAAATATTCCCTGGTCATTCCCGGTGTGTGACTCACAAACTGATTTCAGAGGGAAGAAATCTTTTCAAAGCTCACTTTCAATTCTTTTCTCTCTTTTATTCCCCGTCCTTCTATTTTTTTTTGTTTGTTTTTTGTTTTTTGCCCACGCAGCAGCTGCAGGAAGGGGTTTGGGATAAAATTCCACACAAAAGCCTCGATCTCCTGGAGAGCCCAGGCCAATAAATCCTGCTTGGAGTGCGGAATGGGGTTAGGGGAGTGTGAAACCACGATTTGGGAGGGCTGAGTCCCTCCGTGCCCACCCCTGGGCATTCCAAGCCCTGCTGGGAGAGGCTCCAGCAGCTTCCCAGGGGTTGCCAAGGGCCCTCGGAGGGACTGGGAAAACCTTGGCTCCTTCAATCCTCCGAAAAAAAAAGGAGGGAGAAAGGGAAAATCTGGATCCCTGCATGCTCTGAATCTTAATCTTGCTTCTTTCAGGTCGAGTCCTGCTTCCCAGCACGCTCCGTGTTTTCCATCAGGGAGCTCCTGGAAGCTTTGGGGGTCTTTGTGGGATCGGCCGGGGCCGGGGATGGCTGTGCCCACCCCCCTGGGATCCCCCCCAGTGCAGGGAATGCCACTGGTGGGAACTAGGACTGCCCTGGCTGCGGGATTTCCCAGATTCCTGTGGTTTTAAAGAGCTGGTGGCAGAAGGAAATAAATGGGATTTGCCCGGAGGAGCTGTGGCTTCATCCCTGGAAGGGTCCAGGGCCAGGCTGGAGCAGCCTGGGATGGTGGGAGGAAAGCAGGGGGTGGGATGGGATGAGTTTGAAGGTCCCTTCCAACCCCAACCACTCCAGGGTTCCCCGTTTCTCTGGGACGAGATTCCATGGAAGAGCAGGGCCGGGTTCTCAGCTCCTTGGGATAAATTTGAGCGGAATGTGACGTTCCGGCCATCCCAGGGATGGTGACATCCTCCAGGTGTCCTTGGCACGGTGTGGCCAGCTGGGAAATCCAGACCCAAACAGCTGGGAACACACCGGGACAGCCCAGGGAATTCTGGGGTGGGATGAGAGCAGTGACTGGGACCGTCCAGTTCCAGGTGGATAAAATTCCCATAAATTTCTGTGTCCCTTACACTGAACGTGGGGTCAAAAATCCTCTGGAATTTAAACCAGGAAAGGTTTTAGGTGTTCTGCTCCAGATAGTCTTCCTCTCTGCATCCATGGCTACCACATCAAATCCAGGGAATTCTGTGCTGGGATGAGAGCAGTGACTGGGACATCCAGTTCCATCTGGAGAAAATTCCCAGTGCTCCTTACACCAAGCAAGGGGGTCCAAAAATCCTCTGGAATTTAAACCAGCAAAGGCTTTATGTGTTTAATTCCAAATATTCCTCAGCCCCACACCTCTGCATCCATGATTCCCACCCCAAATCCTGCTCCACATCCCTGCCCCAGGCCTCTCCCTCACCGCCTGAGCCTGGAGGAGCTGCACTGGAGCTGCATTTTCCCCTCGCTGGGAAGGCAGAAGTGCTGCGGCTGCACTTTCCCTGCCCAGCTAATCCCATTTGTCTCCGTGCTGCTCCCAAAAGCCTTTCAAGGATTCCCAGCAATGCATCCGAGAAATCCATTTGCCGGCTCGAGGCAGCCAGGAGGGGAATTTTGATGTCCCAGTTATTAGCGGATGACAAGGTGAGGGAAGCGGCGGAAGATTGATCGCCCGGAGAAGCATTTTTACTCTCCCCAATTAATCCTGGCCTGATTGTAATCAATCCAGGGAGGAATTAGGTGGGAACGCTTCCCTCTGCTGCTGCCTGTGGAGGTGGAGGGGGGGAATGGATGGAGACATCTCCCTCCTGGAAGTGGCACAGGGAAATCCACTCAGCTGGGATTTCTGGGAGAGGAAAAATGGATATCAGGGGCCGGGAAAGGTTTTCCTCTCTTCTCCCTGCACGGAGAGAGCAGATTGAGGCCATCAATCCACATTAGGGAGGCTCCGTGGCCACAGAGAATTCCAGCAGCAGGAATTCCACCAGCCCCCAGGGCGGTTTTTGAGGATGGGAGTGGATCCTGGGGGATCGTTTACCCTCAGGTTCACGCTGGATTTTCCTTCTGCTGCTTCGCCTTTTTCCCTTTTTGTCGTGGGTCGCAGAGTCCTCGAGGTTCACTGGGTGCTTTTGTCCCCGAGCTGGGGTGAAGTTCTGAACCCTGCTGGAGGTTCAGCCCTAAACCCAGCCCTAAAACACCTGTAGAGGGGCTCTGATCCCCGGGATTTGGGCCCCAAATTCCCAAAAATGCCTGGGTGATCCCTGCCCTTCATCCCAGCCCAGCCCAGCCCAGGCTGGATTCCTCCCACCCTGTCATTACAGCTCAGAACCCGCCGTGGTTTGGGGTTTTCTCCCGGGAATTTGGGCACACTCAGCCCAATTCCCTGCTTTTCCTGCCCGTGGAGCAAAGCCTGGATCCTGGCGGCTCCCGATCTGCCATTTCCAGAGCTCAGCTGGGAATTTTTAACCCCGTTCTAACCCGGTTTTTAACCCAATTCAAGGCTGCCAAGCCCATCTGGGGAGGAAAACGCCGAATTCCCGAATTTCTCTCTCCGGGATGTGACAGATCCCCGTGTGTTCCTTGATTTTTTTTGGGATAAGCCAAATTTTCCTGTCCCCCAGCACAGCACAGGGACAGAGTGACCCCCCTTGGATGCTGCAGTGGCCGATGTGAAGCTGCCGTGAGTGAGGGGGCCCAGCCCTCAGCCCCGCTCTAATTAACAGATTTACTAATTTGGGAGCCATCATCCAGGCAAACACGGAGCATCCCAGGGGCAGCTGCTCCGGAGTGACATCCAGAGGGTTCCTGACAGCGCACAAAAGGCGTTTGGCAGCGGCAGCAAGCACCAGGAGGGATTAAACTTGAAAGAGAAAGACGGGAAGGGGGAAAAAAAATCACATTAAAACGCATCTGGGAGCTGAGGGAGACGGAGCAGGGAAGGAAGGGAAGCTTATAGGGAAGGAAGCAGGGATGGGGACACTGGAAATCAGGGATGGGGACGCTGCTGTCACCCTTGGGGCCGGGTTTTCCTCTCCAGGGCCTTTATTTGCTTTCATGGCCTGGCTCTGAACCTTGAGGGGCTCCCAGACCCCCCCTTCCCTTCTCCCTTCTCCTTTTCTCCCTCTCTCCTTTTCTCCCCTCTCCATTTAGCCCCCGATCCCTCCGGAAAAACCTTGGAATTCCCACCCAAAAGCACGCAGGAGTGTGAGGAAGCAAACCCTGCCTAACTCCTCGCAGTTTTTCCAGGATATTTTGGTTTTCCACAGCCAGACCGAGCCACCTCCAAGCACATTCCCGGAAAGTTTTCCCGAGCCCCAGGTTCACAAGGAAGAGCCGGGACAAGCCCCGGTGTTTTGTGTATTTTTGGGAGCTGCTGTTTATTTGTTTTGGGCGCTGATTTGCCAAGGAATTTGCCTCTGTTTTCCCACAGAAACATCTCTTTTTTTTTTTTTTTTGCCTGTTCCTCCTTTTATCAGCGTGAGGTTCAGCAATTCCATGTAGGAATGTGTTTGGGGTGATTTTCTTCTTTTCCTGCCTTTTGGAAAATCCTTCTCCTTCTGAACCCCAGGAACCTCCCCAATGGGAGCGAGCTCCTCACATCTCACCTCCACCAAAAAAAACCCCTCAAGGCCGAGTAATTCCACTCCAACCACACCAGATTGGGGCAAAAACATCCAAAAAAAAAAAAAAAAGCTGTGAAATCCATTTTTCTCCTCACATCCCAGCTCTGAAAACAGATGGAGGGGTGGGGCTGAAAGGAGACAACTCAAACCCACAAAATTGCCCAAATCCAGAGGAAAGAATTCCTCCCCTCTCCTCCCCACGAGGTGCTGGAGCGGGGAGTCCCAGCTGGTTCCTTCCACCTCGAGCTGAGCTTGTTCCTGGGATTTCCACTCCGGCAGAGCTCAAGGAATACAATAAAAATTAATAATTAAAACAGCAAGGAAAAAAAAAAAATCAGCTGCCAGGGCACTGAAATATTTTTAGCTGATTGCTGGAGTTCATAACAACAACAGAAATGGAGTTGTGGAGCTCCTCGGCCAGGATTTGTGGGGCTTGGGCCTGGCTTTGGGGGATGGAGGCTTCCCAGTGCCCCTCATCCAAAAATCCAGGCTTTTTGGGGAAGTTTTTGGGTGAGAAAATGGGATGATGTGGATTTTCTTTGGGTCACTTCATCCTGGAACTTCTGGGGGTTTTACAGGAGTGGGAAATCTGGCAGGTTTGGAATATTCCCTACCGGGTTTCCTGCAGATCTGAGCAGGCTCTGGGCCACTTTTTTTGGGAAAATGATCTCCCTGGAGCCATCCCTGATAAGGATTTTATCCCCGAGGTGATAAAACCGTGCCTGCTTTGGATCAGGAGCCTTCCCTTGGTGCTGAGCTGAGAAATTCAGATTTCCAGGGGACAAATAGAAGTTTTGAGTGGAAAGAGCCCTGGGAGAAGCTGTGGGGTCACAAGAAGAGCCCCGAGTGACTGTGGGAACACCTGGGTTAGGACAGAAAATATCCAGGGTGCCTTCCCTGCAAACCCCACAGGAGCTGGGATAACTCCAGGCAGATTTATGGGATCTCTGGTGCTCCGTCCTCTTCGGGGAGCTGCTGGGCCAGCCTTTGGAACACTCAGCAAGGTTCATTTATTTCCTAAAAACGAAATAAATGAGAGAAGGGGAGGGAAGGGAGCGCGGCATCCACGGGGGCGAAGAGCTCGGAGCGCTCGGGATAATTCAGGGAAGGGATGGTTTGAGGATTTAGGGAAGGACAGGGGCAGGATGCTGCTGTTATTGGGAGTTTCTCGTGGCAGGAGGGCACGGGGACAGGCCATGTGTCACATCCTCTGCTGGCAGGTGGCACCGGCGTGGTTAAACTTCACCCTGGGATCAGGAGCCCGGCCCGGGTCACACGCGGGGCTGGTTTTAGGGCCATCGGGTGGAACAGCCTCGAAAAGGGCCGCTGGGGCCCGGCTGATTGATGGAGGGCAGGAACAACATCCCTCCCCCGGTGCCACTTAACTCTTGGTTTCTGTCTGCCCGAATTGCCGGGGACAGCTGGGGAAATCGCCCCGCAGCCCCCGAGGGGAGCCGGGCCACGAGGCCGCGGTGCTGCGGGGACGGACACCCGCGGTCCCTGGGAGGGTCCCAGGCCAGGCTTGGAGCAACCTGGGACAGGAAAAGCGTCCCTGCCCATGGCACGGGGTGGCACGAGATGATTTTTAAGGTCTTTTCCAACGCAAACCACGCCATGATTCCCTGGGGGGCACCGCGGTGACAGCGATGTCCCCGGCGCGGATCACCCCCTGTGCCCCGGGATGGACCCGTGGGGTCCCTGCGGAGCACGACCAACCCTGCCTCAGTTTCCCCGCAGGGAAAACCCGGGAACATCCTTGGCGATGGAACTGGGGGGTGTCTGGGAGGGAAATGCCGGGGTGCCACCCTTCTTTGGGCATCTCGGGGGTGCGGGACGGAGCGGGGCCAGCCCGGGCCGGGGCTGGGGACAGCAGCGGGGCAGGGCTGGGGTGGCGGCGGGGCCGGCTGCGGTCCCTACACCTTTAAAAGTCTCCTCACGTTGCGGCGCTGATTATCCATTAACCGAGGCGAGCTCTTTTCCTGGGGGCGGCGTTCGCAGCGAGCGCTGCCAGCAGGGCGGGCGGGCGGCCGCGCTGCCTCCCTCCCTCCCTCCCTCCCTCCTCTCCCCCTAACCCCCGCTCCCTCCTTATCAGCAATTCAGATTGCATGCAAATCTGCGCGCTTTCGTCCAGGGCCACGGCAGCGAGCGCCGAGCGCTTCTCGGAGAGGCAGATCCCTCCTCCTCCTCCTCCTCCTCCTCCTGGGATTTTCCTCCTTCTCCCCTCCCCTGCTCTCCCCTCCCCTCGCTGCCTCCCTCCCTCCCTCCTCT
>VWZW01000332.1:26505-37219 GCA_013397115.1 Edolisoma coerulescens | reverse complement strand
CGCCACCGGGCCGCCACCGCCGCCGGGACCATGGGGACACCGCGGGCGGCCGGGGGCCGGGCGCTGCTGCCGCTGCTGGCGCTGGGAATGGCACTGGGATTGGCACTGGCGAGCTGCCCCGAGCGGGAGCTGGAGCGCAGGGAGGAGGAGGCCAACGTGGTGCTCACGGGCACGGTGGAGGAGATCATGAACGTGGACCCGGTGCACCACACCTACTCCTGCAAGGTAAAGCCGGGGGGGGGGAACTTTCGCCCCGTGCGGTTTGGGGTGGAATTGGGGTTTTTTTGGTTTTTTTTTTTTTTTTTAGGCTCCCGTCGCTGTGGCCGAGGAGGGAGGGGGATCTCTGGAGGTTGCTTTTTATGGGCATTTCCCTCTTGGGCGAGATGCGGAGCTGCCGCCCAACTTTCCGGGCCGGGCTGCCGGGAAGGTGCTGGGAGCCTCTCCTGCCTCCAGCCGCGGCTCGCTGTTGACTTTAGCAGCGCATCTCGAGTTCCCGCAGCCCGGGCTATTGTTTAACCACCAACCTGGCCTCGGGCTGTGGGGTTTTGTTATCTCCCCCCGAAGCTGCGAGACGCTCAAGTCCCGAGCAACCTGAAATCCCATCCGCCCGCTTGACAGAAAACGTGCCGGACGCCTTAACCCTTGCCGAGGCAGGAACCTCGCTCGCAAGGACACGCTCTTCCCTCGCCTTTTCCTCCTCTCCCCATTCCCCTTTTCCTCCAAAAAAACCCCGCGGTCGGTGCCGAGCAGGGCCGGGGGTGATGCTGTGGTGGCGGAGGGGAAGGTGAACTTTCCCTGGGGCATCCCCCGAGTATCCCCCAGCCCCTGCCCGCCCAGCCGGTGCCCGGTGCCCGCTGCCGGCGCCCCCCGACCCATCTGCACCCCGCGGATGGGCTCGCAGCCCCTCCAGGCGAGAGCAGGCACCGTCTGTTTGCGGTGTCTGGCACATCCTGGGCGCTCCGCGGAGAATTAATGAGCTGCTGCCAGCACTGGGGCACAGATGGATGTGGCCACCTCAGGCCGGCGCGAGGTCGCCACGGGAGGGTGCCCAGCGGGGCTGGTGGCGAGGCAGAAATGGCCGGGTGAGAAATAAAATCCCTTTTCTCCCACTGCAGGCTCGCAGCGAGGTGTCTGCCTGGCAGAAAATCAGCTTGCAGCAGCAGGGCAGGACTCTGGGATGGGGAAAGCCGGGATGGGAAAAGCCGGGATGGGAAAAGCTGCCTGCTCAGCAGCTCTGCCTTTGCAAGGTGCAGTCCAGCCCCAGCTGGAGCAGCTGGGATTGGAATGGGGCAGCCCGTGGTGGCTTTTTGTGAAGCACAATCTGAATTCGTTAAATTGGGAAGGGAATCTCTTCCCGGCCTTTCCCTGAGCAGTGCCCAGGAGAGGTTCGTGCTGCCTGCTCTGGAGTTTGGGATTTTGCTCCTGCCCGTTCCCGGTCTCCTCAGAGCACAGAAGGGCCAGGATTTGCTCCTGAGACACCATTCCAGCCTTGNTCCCATCCCATCCCATCCCAGCAGTGCTGTGACATTCAGGGATTGTCCCAGGATAGCGGTTCCCTGTCTCTTTCCCTGCCCACCAGCCCATCCTGTGGCATTTTTGGTGGCATTTCACGGTTTCTTTGCCGGGAAAAAAAGCTTTGGAATGGGATTGGGGTGTCCCAAGGTCCTGGATGCAGATAAATCTCCCGTCACTGCAGTGACTTGGGGATGTGCGGCTTTGCAGCAGCTCTTGGCTTCTTGCCCTCCCGAGATCTCCCAAAGTCTTGGAATTGCGTGGATTTCACTGGATTGGCCATCCCTGCAGTTTATTTTGGGGATTTTTTTTGGACCGAACACCTAAATTCCGACAGCAATTCGGGATTAAACCCGACCCCCGGCTCTTGCTGTCCTTGCACTGCCCCTGGCGAGCTGGGATAAATCCAGGACCTCGCTGCTGAGGAAATTCCTGCCCCAATTCCCGCTGTCCTGCCCTGGTCGCTGCTCTCCAGGCCCCACCGTTATCTCCTGACAGGTTCTTCCTTATCTGCCGAGGAAAGGCGAGGGCCCCGCGGCGCGCGGGGAGTTCCACACCCAAAACCCCGAGTGTTCCCGGAGCTGGGTGGTCCGGGAGGCAGCGGGCACGTGGGGATCTGTGAATTCCTCACCGTGGAATTGTTCTTCCCAGCTCGGCTCCCGACCCTCCCAGCTGAGGGCTTGGATGGGCGCCGATAAGCACGAGGAGAAATGTGAGGTTCGTGTTAGACAAACGCCCCGAAACAGCTGCCAGCCGCTCCTGCACTGGGGAAGGCTGACAGAATTCCCAAAAAGTGCCTGCCCAGCTCTTTTTCCAAGGGGTTTGACACTCCTGACTTCTTCCCAAAGCTGTGCTGCCCCTCCCCTGTGCTGGCATCGTCCCTCCCTGCTCTGCCCCCCTGAAGTGCCCTTTTCTGGGCTGTCCCGACGTTTAGGAAGGCAGCTGCTATTTATAGGATAAATCCAGGTTCTGTGAGCGCTGTAGGAAGTGTGGAAAAGGATGTGGATCCTGTTCCGGACAATAGAGGCCAGATTTTGGGGGGTTTTGGTGGGAGTTACTGGGTGCTGGGGAAAGGGCAGGGGAAAGGCACGGAGAGGGATAAAAAAGGGGAGAGGGAAGGGTTGGAAGCGGAGCTGATTCTGGCTTTTATCTCCCAAAAGTGCCAAAATTCAGCTCGGTGCTTCCCATCCCCAGTGACAGCTCCTCCAGAGGGGACTTTGCTCCAACTCCTCACCCGGCTTTACAAAGCCAAGCCTGGCATTTCCCGCAGCCTATTCCTGGCAGGAATATTCCCGCACAGGTGGTCCCCTTCCCTCTCATGGGATGCACCCCCCCCCGGCATGCTGGAAAATCCTTTTATTTCTGTTTATTTTCTTTTTTATCCCCTGCCTTTAAAACCCACCCCGTGCAAGGATCAGCCTGGATAAAGTTGCGGCTGCTCTGCCTCGCCGGCGCTGCAAAACCCCCTTAAAATCCAGCGTTTTCTGCTCTCCCTGGAAAAACAGAGCGCTCCAGCGAAGGGTCCTCCTCCGCGCAGGTCCCAGCCCAATTTTTTCTCTCTCTCCCTTCCTCTTCCCCCCCGATCCTCGCTGCCGCCGGTGAGTCAGCGGTGACAAAGTCTTAATTGTGCCGCGCTGATGAATGGGATGCCCGCAGGTAATTGCCGGGCTGCGCATCCACTCCTGGCGGAGCAGGGCGGGGAGGCGGCCGCCGGACTCTGATGTTCCCGGCGAGTGCTGTGGCCTGGCAGCCACGCCAATTAACGCCAATTAACGCCAATTATCATCTGCTGCAGAGCTGGGGGAGAATTCAGCTTTTTTTCCTCCCCCTCCCCACCAAAAAAAAAAAAAACAAACCCCAAACCCGAGCTGTGAAAACGCCCCGTGCGCGCCTTTCAGCGCCAGCCCCGGGCTGCGCTTTCTGCCTGCTGCAGGGGAGGTTTTTCCCCCTTTTTTTTCTCCTTTGTCTGGCAGGTTTTTCGCCCTGGTTTGCTGCTCACCTCCTCCGGAGCCTGCCCCGGGGCTGCAGCAGCAGCAGCAGGAGGAGGTGGGGCTGCGGGAAGGTGTCTTGACTTGACTGCGGGGAGAGAGCAGCTCAAGGCCGGGGAGGAGGCTGGAGGAGCAGCTGGGGAGGCGGGAGGGGTTGGTGAGCACGGGACTGAGCCCTCCGCGGCTTTTCCAGCTTCACCCGGGCTCTGGTGGGCTCGGGAAGGGCTGTCCCATGTCGCCGGTGTCGCTGTGGGTGCCGCGACCCGTGTGGGATCAGGGAAGATCTTCAAGGATTCTTCAGGGAGTCGTGGAATGGTTTGGGGTGGGAGGGACCCGCAAGGAGCAGAGTCCAACTTTTATCCCTGCACGATGCCACCCTGGGCATCCCTGAGAGCTCCTGGGAAAGTTCCAGTGCCCCACCAGGNGGAAGGGCTGTCCCATGTCGCCGGTGTCGCTGTGGGTGCCGCGACCCGTGTGGGATCAGGGAAGATCTTCAAGGATTCTTCAGGGAGTCGTGGAATGGTTTGGGGTGGGAGGGACCCGCAAGGAGCAGAGTCCAACTTTTATCCCTGCACGATGCCACCCTGGGCATCCCTGAGAGCTCCTGGGAAAGTTCCAGTGCCCCACCAGGCTCTGGGGCAAGAAATTTTCCTGGTTTCCAGTGCCCCACCACCCTCNGGAATAAACTGCCCTTCCTTTCTAAGCAAAAAGGGCAAGCGACATTTAATTGCTGAAACCTAGCAAATTTTCTAATTCAGACAAATCTAGCACAAGTTACAGAATCCCATGCTAAAAATTGTAGTGTTTTCACCTCCCCAGATGATGAGAGCAGCAATGGAAACTGCATTCCCTATTCACAAAGCAAACTCTTTCACAATCTCTTAACTCATAAATTTCTCTGGTTTCTGCACATCCAATGCTTCTCAAGCACTTTCTTAGTTAGACAGTTACCATGTACTCTTGAAACATTTTAGCAAAAGTATACTATGAACTATTTCAAATGTACAAATGTATTTTAAAAAGATTTTAGTCCTCAGTGGAAAGCAAAGTGAGAACAGAAAGGATAGTTTTGTTTTCATAGCATCTCATTCCTTACCACTGATAGGAGTAGGACAGGAGTGCACATAAAGGTTTAAATGAAGACCACTTGCAGCTTCAGAATTTGTGATGTAGAACTCATTTTAGGCAAGCTATAAAAAGAAAATCATCTGTTTTGAGTCAATGGTGATCAGCAGTGTGCATTGGAATATTTATTATGTAGAAACCAATACATAAGAAGCCCTGAATTCATGGTAAGAAAACCAAGCATCATCCAGCTGCTGAAGAATTCAGGTTACTGAGATTCCTATCTCCCATTTCACTCCTCCTTGGTGCATTACTCTGTTGGTTCCACTAAGGAATATAACAAACATGAGGCCTACTTAAAATGTGATGAATGATGGAAAAAAAGAAAAATTTTCCTTTTCAAATTCCTGTCCCACCCCAAACCCCTATTAATTATTAGAAAAAAAAAAAAAAAACAAACCCCAAACCCGAGCTGTGAAAACGCCCCGTGCGCGCCTTTCAGCGCCAGCCCCGGGCTGCGCTTTCTGCCTGCTGCAGGGGAGGTTTTTCCCCCTTTTTTTTCTCCTTTGTCTGGCAGGTTTTTCGCCCTGGTTTGCTGCTCACCTCCTCCGGAGCCTGCCCCGGGGCTGCAGCAGCAGCAGCAGGAGGAGGTGGGGCTGCGGGAAGGTGTCTTGACTTGACTGCGGGGAGAGAGCAGCTCAAGGCCGGGGAGGAGGCTGGAGGAGCAGCTGGGGAGGCGGGAGGGGTTGGTGAGCACGGGACTGAGCCCTCCGCGGCTTTTCCAGCTTCACCCGGGCTCTGGTGGGCTCGGGAAGGGCTGTCCCATGTCGCCGGTGTCGCTGTGGGTGCCGCGACCCGTGTGGGATCAGGGAAGATCTTCAAGGATTCTTCAGGGAGTCGTGGAATGGTTTGGGGTGGGAGGGACCCGCAAGGAGCAGAGTCCAACTTTTATCCCTGCACGATGCCACCCTGGGCATCCCTGAGAGCTCCTGGGAAAGTTCCAGTGCCCCACCAGGCTCTGGGGCAAGAAATTTTCCTGGTTTCCAGTGCCCCCACCACCCTCTGGGGCAAGAAATTGTCCTGGTTTCCAGTGCCCCCCACCACCCCCCGGGGGGAAGAAATTGTCCTGATTTCCACCCTAAGCCTCTCCTGGCACCACTCCAGCCGTTCCTTCATGTCCTGGCACTGCTCGAAGGGAGCAGAAATGGGAGCTGCCCCTCCTGAGGAGGTTTGAGCCTTTCAAGACCCTCTCATTCCACCCCTCGGTGGCCTTGCAGGAGGTGCAGAACCTTCCCTGTCCTTGTCCCTGTCCCTTCCCAGCACCTTGGATTTGGGCTGTGCAGGGAGGGACACGTCCCACGGAGGGATTATTTCGCTATTTCGGAGCTGTGGGGTGGCTCAGCACCCCCCGGGGGCCGCCCCCGTTCCTGCTGGAGGATAAAGGGCTGTGGGAACGTGGCTGCTCCGAGCGGGGCCGAGCTCTCCACGCCTGGGAGCAGCCGAGGCATGTGCGGCTCCTGTCCCAGCCCTCTCACACCTGCGGTGCTGCTGCAGCTCAGGCACGCAGGGGAACAGGGCAGGGCGCAGTCGTCGGGGTCAGAATTGGGGTCATTTACGGCTTTTTGGGGTGGCTGCGCTGCCTGGGAGCTCAGAGCCTCCCTCAAGGCCTGGGGTCCTGCTCCGAATATTTCAGCAGAAGGAAGAAGCGTGAGGAAAACCGAGAGAAAGCAACTCCTAAACTTGGTTCTTTAACCTTGATTTGTGCCTGCAGGGCACAGGCAGCGCTGGGCCGATTCCCTTTTCCTGCTCGGCAGGTGAGGCTGGCGCTGAGCAGGAGGCTCTGGCCCCGTCCCGTGGCTCCTCTGGCCACAGGGAATGTGGGAATGACCCCATTCCTGTCCTCCCAGTCCTGCCAGGAACGCCGTGGAGGAGCTTGGCTCAGGCTCAGGGTGAATTTTGACGCCTCTTCGGTCGGGGCTGAGAGCTGGGTTGAAATTCTGGAGTCAGGGCTGCAAAAAGAATTGTTCCGGGATTGATCTCAGATCCCAGGATTTGCATTCCCCTGAGCCCCCAGCGAGGTTTCACCCCCTGCTCCGAGCTCGGCAGCCTCAGATCTCGGCTGGAGATGCCAAGGGAGGGGATGGGGAGGGATTTGGCACAAGGGAAGAGTCTCAGTGTCTGAGCAGCCCCTCAGATCAGGGGTGGGACACCTGAAGGGTCACCGGGGCAGAAAACCGGGAATGGTTCCTTTTCCAGCGGGATTAAATCTGCTCAGGATCTCCAATCCCTCCTGGATGGTGACAATTCCCCGGGGGTCACCAGCCCCAGCGTGCCCCAAGGGTGGGGGACACCTGGCTGCCCACCCGTGTGGGAATATCCATTCCCTGCCCCTTTGTCCCCTCAGGAATGACCCTCTGGAAGCAGGGATGGTGTCCTGCCCCGGAGAGGGGCTCCAGACCCCCTTATCTCGGAGCCACCTCCCTTATCTCATAGCCACCCCCTCCCTGAAGGCTTTGGGCGCTGAAGTGCCCTCGGGGCTGTGGCAGGAGGGAGCTGCTGGCAGGGGAGGGGACATCCGTGGTGACACCGATGTCCCTGCCACGAGCTGTTCCCATTCCAGGGATTCTGTCATTCCCCACCGTGGAATTCTGGATTTCTGGGGGATTTCTGACCGGCCAGGACAGGATGGGGACATGTCCTGGGTGCACTCAGAGCCACTTGGCAGCTCCTCTGTGTGGGTGGATTTTTGGGGCACGGGGGGGGGACGAGCCAGTGCAGGGACACTGGGAACACTGGGAGAGGGGACTGGGACGGGCTCCTGTGGCTGGGATTTGTTTTTAGGCCTGAAGTTGGGATGGATAAAGGGAGAGGGGCTCCCCTGGCTGAATCCTCCATGGATTGGGACAGGGAGGGGAAAGGGGTGCCCAGAGAGGGGAAAGAGCAGCTCAGGAAGGGAAAGAGGAGCAAAGGGAAGGAAAAAGCAGCCCAGGAAGGGACAATGGGAGCCCAGAGAGGGAAATTGGGAGCCCAGGCTGTGGCTGGGATTTGTTTTTAGGCCTGAAGTTGGGATGGATAAAGGGAGAGGGGCTCCCCTGGCTGAATCCTCCATGGATTGGGACAGGGAGAGGAAAGGAGTGCCCAGAGAGGGGAAAGAGCAGCTCAGGAAGGGAAAGAGGAGCAAAGGGAAGGAAAAAGCAGCCCAGGAAGGGACAATGGGAGCCCAGAGAGGGAAATTGGGAGCCCAGGAAGGAGAACAGGAGCCCAGAGAGGGAAAACAGGAGCCCAGAGAGGGAAAGAGGAGCCCAGAGAAGGGAGAGAAAAAGCAGCCCAGGAGAAAGAGGAGCCCAGAGAAGGGAAAGAAAAAGCAGCCCAGGAAAGGGGAACGGGAGCCCAGGGAGGGGGAACGGGAGCCCAGGAAGGGGGAATGGGAGCCCAGGAAGGCGAACAGGAGCCCAGGAAGGCGAACAGGAGCCCCCCAAAGCGCACCAGCGCCCTGAGCTCTCCCCTTGCCCCGCCAGGTGCGGGTGTGGCGCTACCTGAAGGGCAAAGACATCGTGACCCACGAGATCCTGCTGGACGGGGGCAACAAGGTGGTGATCGGGGGCTTTGGGGACCCGCTGATCTGCGACAACCAGGTGGCCACGGGGGACACGCGCATCTTCTTCGTGAACCCCGCGCCGCAGGCGCTGTGGCCGGCGCACCGCAACGAGCTCATGCTCAACTCCAGCCTGATGCGCATCACCCTGCGCAACCTGGAGGAGGTGGAGCACTGCGTGGAAGGTGAGGCTCTTCCCCGGGGTTTTTGTGGGGTTTTTGTGGGGTTTTCATGGGGTTTTCCTGGGATTCCTGGTCCTGGATGGGTGGTGGAAGGGCGTTCTGCTGGTTTGGGTGTGTTTGGGGTGGGTGGCGCTGGGTTGGAGGTGGTGGAACTGATTTTGGGGGCGGTGGGTGATGGGCGGGGGGTTTAGGGTTATCTTGCAGTTCTGTGTGTGTGTTTAGGGTGGGTCGTGCTGGACTGGGGGTGCTGGCACTGATTTTGGGGGCGGTGGGTGATGGGCGGGGGGTTTAGGGTTATCTTGCAGTTCTGTGTGTGTGTTTAGGGTGGGTCGTGCTGGACTGGGGGTGCTGGCACTGATTTTGGGGGCGGTGGGTGATGAGCAGGGGATTTAGGGTCATCCTGCAGCTCTTTGTGTGGGTTTGGGGTGGGTCACGCTGGACTGTGGGTTCCTGGGGTCAGGGGTTGATGGGCAGGGGATTTAGGATCCTCTTGGACTTCTCTGTGTCTTTGGGGTGGGTCACACTGGGCTGTGGGTCCTGGAACAGATTTTGGGGTCAGAGGTTGATGGGCTGGGTGTTTAGGGTCATCCTGCAGCTCTCTGTGTGTGTTTGGGATGGGTCCCGCTGGGCTGTGGGTTCTGTCACAGCCTTTGGGATCAGGGATTGATGGACAGGTGATTTAGGGTCATCCTGTGGTTTTATGTGTGTTTGGGGTGGGTCATGCTGGTGTGTGAGCTCTTGGAGCCGATTTTGGGGTCAGTGGTTGATGGGCAGGTGATTTAGGATCATCCTGCAGTTTTATGGAGCTCCAGAAGGGATTTCGGAGCTCCTAAAGGGATTTTGGAGCCCCTAAAAGGGATTTTGGAGCTCCCAAAGCATTTGCTGAGCCTGTCCTGAGAGCAGAGGAGGAAACAGGGCCAGGAATGCAGGAATTCTGCTTGGACAAGAGAAAAACCCCAGGATCAGCTCCCTCCTCCCTCGGATCCGTGGCAGGGAGGCCGTGACCCCTTTTTCCATCTGGGAATGCTGACAGGGGAATGACCCCGCTCTGGGTCAGCAGCTCAAGAGAGGCTGCCCCGGGTGGGGTTTGGGAGAAGGGAAGGAGAATTTTTGTTATCCCCGGGATGAAAAAAACGGGATAAAAATATAAAATATCTGTAAAAACAGGGATCTAAAATTCCATCACATCCTCGGGAAGTGCCAGTCCTGCTCCCGCCTCGCTCCGAGGGAGGGAGGAGGAGGAGGATGAGTGCCAGTGGGGATTTTTTGGAGCCAATTTAGGGGAGGTTTTTGCCCTCCCTGCGGGGATTTGGGGTTTTCTGTGCCCTGCTGGGAGCTGGGTTGGTGCTGAAGGATGGAGGAGGAGAGAAAATTCCGGGGGGAGCTCGGAGCAGCCCCGCAGGACGATCCCACAAGGAGAGGGGCTCCTCACTGGGAACAGCAGTGAAGGGTTCAGGCTGTAATGTGGGAAATTTAGGTTGGATATAGGGGGGAAAAAAAATCCTCCCCTGCGAGGTGGGGAGGCCCTGGCAGTCCAGATTCCATGGATTCCCTGTCCCTGGAAGTGTCCAAGGGCAGGCTGGACGGGGACTGGATGCAGTGCTGGGGTTTCAGGGCTGTGGAGGCCACCCAGCCCAGCCCTGTCCCCTCCCTGTCCCCCTCCGTGCCCTGTCTGTCCCCTGTCCCCCGTCCCAGCCCTGTCCTTGCCCTGTCCCCTGTCCCAGCCCTGTCCCTGCCCTGTCCCCAGCCCCAGGGTCCTTCCCCTCTGTCCCTGGCGTGGCAGAAATGCCAAACATCCCCGGGCCTGTGGCAGGAGCCGAGAGGCTCCATTTGTTTAGCAAATTCCTGAGGAATTTTAATCCGGAGTGGGAGGCTGCGGCTCCGGGAGGGCTCCTCGGGAACAGCTCGGGGCTGCAAGTCCAGTCTCTCCCTGCCCTGGAGCCCTGGACTGGTCAGTGTCTGTCCAGTAGCCCTGGACTGACCAGTTTCTCCCTGCCCAGGATCCCTGGACTGGTCAGTGTTTGCCCAGCATCCCTGGCCTGACCAGTTTCTCCCTGCCCAGGATCCCTGGACTGGTCAGTGTTTGCCCAGTAGCCCCAGACTGTCCAGTTTCTCTCTGCCCAGCATCCCTGGACTGGTCACTCTCTGTCCAGTAGCCCTGAAATGACCAGTTTCTCTCTGCCCAGTAGGCCTGGACTGACCAGTTCCTCTGTGTCCAGCATCCCTGGACTGGTCAGTGTTTGCCCAGCATCCCTGGACTGACCAGTTTCTCCCTGCCCAGCATCCCTGGACTGGTCAGTGTTTGCCCAGTAGCCCTGGACTGACCAGTTTCTCCCTGCCCAGCATCCCTGGACTGGTCAGTGTTTGCCCAG
>VWZW01000331.1:185542-202742 GCA_013397115.1 Edolisoma coerulescens | reverse complement strand
CCGCACCCGCACCCGCACCCGCGCCGTGCGGGCGTCCCGCCCTCGGGCCTCTCCTCCCGGACTGTCTCCAGGGAGAGGGGACGGCTCCAGGCGTTCCCGGAGCTGCGCGAAGCCCGGCCCCACCTGAGTCTTCCCGCCGTACTGTGAGCAAGCCCCTACTGTTCTGAGGTTACCTTTGTCGGTTTAAAAGGGATTTGGGTTTTCTCCTACGCGCGTGGTAGAGGCAATTTATGTTACTGAGGTTGAGAAAGACATAAAGGGACTTAAAGTCACTTTAACTTTTCCTTCAAGTTTAATTTTTTTAGGAAATAAAGTAATCTGCTTATGATTTGTTCCTGGCTTGGTATAAATATTGTTGGTTGTCGCGTGGTAGTTTTTTATTGCAACTAGGCAAATATTCTGAAGCGTCATTTCGATGAAACCCTGACTGGTTTAATTATGGAATTGTGTTTAAACATCCAGATGCTAAAACATAAACGGAGAATTCGGTCACTAGCTTGTGACACCAACAAGGTTCATATTTCACCAGTGTTTTGACTGACAAAACTAAATGCCATAAGCTTAAATGAAGTTTGATGTGGTTTTATGCGTTGTTTTACAGAACATTCTTTATCTGTGTTACGTCTGCTCAGTTGCAGGTTGTTCAAAAAACTGGGCTTTGCTGGCCAGCACTGCTCCTGGCTGGAAACGATGAGGCATCGTTTTGCATGAAACTTTGACATGACTGAGGTCATGGCATCTTCAACAAACTTAGATGTCGGGGCCCAGTTAATTGTGGAAGAATGTACCGCGAGCTACAGCCTTCCACCCATGCCAGACATTAAAGTGGAACATCAGCTTGACACCAGCGCAGAGGAAGGCCCAGCTCAGAGTGTCACCATGGGGATGAAATTCATTTTGCCCAATAGATTTGATATGAATGTCTGCTCACGATTTGTGAAGTCTTTGAATGAGGAGGACAGTAAAAATATTCAGGATCAAGTCAACTCTGACCTTGAAGTTGCATCTGTCTTATTTAAAGGTTGAATTTATGGTACAAATTATTATCTGTGGACTGTGTTATCCTGTTAAGTTATTATGTTTTCTGAAAAAAAAAAAAGCTTCTGCCTTATATGTGTATTGATCTGTTTTCTGAGATTTGTTCCATTATGACATTTTTTTTTATATGCCTAATGGAGTATTAATGTAAAATTAACTTTCTCCAAGATTATTTTTTATATCACATTTTAAATATTAATTGAAAAAGCAGTGGCACAAAAAGTCTCTTAGGTTAGTAAGAGCTGATGCTGATTATGACAACAAGCTGCTCCTGTATGGCATATCCTACAGCAGTATGCTTCTTCACAAAACACTACTGAAAGCACTTCAGCTTCAGTAACTTTCAGCAACGTGTATCTCTTCGTGAGTATGATGAAAAATAACATGGGCCATGTGTGTTTATCACTGTGGCTGTACAAAGCCTCTCGTTGTAGCAACGGGCTTGCCAGTGCAGCTTCACACTACTTGAAAGCAAATGCTGCTCCAGGTCTGGATCCCTGCAGCTAATCCAGCTGTCGCTGGGCAGCTTCATCAGAATTGATCCATGCTTTTTCACGGCTGAGGATATTCATACAGAGCAAAATTAGGACTTCCATCTACTTCCCTTTAACAATTGTGGTTTCTAGCACTTGCTGTCATATTTCAGGCTGTTAGTGGTGTATCTGTTCATGAAGTTCATGTCACCTATTTCCTGTGCATTCACAAATGCAAACACAGGCTACTTTGAATTTTGATGGTTTCTCTGACTTTGTGTTGTTTGGCTGCAGTTCAGCCATTGTAGTTTTCAAACTTTTTTGATTCACCCCCAAGTGCGCACTAGCAGAGCCGCAGGTCTGAGCAGCAGATTTAGGCGCAGCAGCAATAGGGTTGTTTTTCTGAGGTAACACTTATAAATCCCTTAGAAGTAGTCCTGCAAATCCAGGGACCACAGTTTGAAATCTGTGGTAGGACTCTTAATTCGATGCAGTCAGTTGTAGCTGTTTGATTGGCAAACAAAACATAATTTTGTTTTCTTTCTGTTACACTCTACTTCTTTTAATTAGTTCTGTCCCTGAATTTGTGCTTGCATTTATGATCACAGTTCTCTGTGGTGTTAATTCAGTGTGTGTTAATTAGCTTCCAGTCATTAATTACTCGTGCACACTGGTGTCAAATCAATTAAGCCAATATGGAGTTTAATCCTTCAATATGTCTTTCCAGTATTTAATCAGTTAGGTTTTTAAAAATTGTTTGGCTTTTCAATTACTTCTCAAAACCAAAAGCTACTTTTGAGAATCAGAAGCCAAGACAACATATAAATATATTCTGTAATGAAATGCCATTAGCTTCTAAGAGAAGGCAAGAAAAGTTAGTATGAAGGAACACATCAGCAGTGAATGACTTCCTGAATTCTAAGTGGTGACCTGCATTTTTTGTAAGTTAGTGTGGAACATATCTTCCTGCTGATTAAGTATTCATCAGGCTTTCATAATGCTGTTAAAATTTTATCCAGGAGTGGGAAGAGCCTTGGTGAAGAGAGTTAATGAAGGTTGTCTCCACTCATGCAGTGGTCTGGTTAGGGAGCAGGCAAAGGCTGAGCAGTCTGACCAGAACTACATCATGTTATTGCCTTGGAGAGTGTCTATAAGAAGAAGACAGGTTAAGTGGAGCTTTCTTACCTAATAAATCTCTGCCAGGCATGTTGAAAAATCTAGACAAAGGCTTACCTCATTTAGAGACCAGCTTGTCTCTGGGTGACATTATGCCACACTGAACGTGTAAAGTAGTATAATTGTTTTATGCTAGAAATTAATGCAGCCCTTTATTCAGCTTTCACAATACACAGTGGGAAAAGCACATGTCACAAAGCTTTCTTAACATGGATTTTAAAAGTCTTGTGATACTGGTGCTTTACAGTTTGACTTAGAATCTATGGCTTGCTTTTAAGTACTCTTATTAGTACTGAAATCCTCTTTGTGTTTTTTGTTCAATGCAGCTGAATGCAACAGCCACACTTCTCCTTCCCCTGGTATCCAAGTAAGACATGTTTATACTCCATCAACTACTAAGCATTTCTCACCAATAAAACAATCAACTACATTAACTAACAAACACAGGGGAAATGAAGTCTCTACAACACCTCTGCTTGTGAACTGTAAGTATTCTTCTGTTTTACTATTAATAATTATTTTGTGAACTGTATGTTGGATGCTTGACAGATTTATCCGTTTTTTTCTTTGGTGTTGCGATGAACTTTAAGGTAGGAAGAAAACACTGACATAGTTTTGTCTAATTTCACATGGGTCCAACCATAAAATAGTCATCCACCTGATGTATAGAATTCATGACTGAAGTTTATTTTCCAGAAATAATCTTATTCTTGATTTAAAAAGTATAGGTAAGGGCTTTTCTGATTTTTTTTGTAAATTGTAAGTTAATGTACTTCATGCCCATGTTTTCAGAACTTGTGCATCTTAAAACTAGATGATCAGTAAATACTGCAGAATACTTAAGATGTTATGTAATGTAAATACAGAATACTGCAAATGTCATGATTGTCACAGATCTTGAAAATCAAGGAAGTATTATTTGTGGTGGGTTTTTTTTCTGAATTGTCAAGCATTTTCTTTATAAATTAATTTGCTGTAATTTACTTCATCAGTAAATTATTTCCTCTATAAATTACAAGTCAATTTTTTATAAAGAAAAATGCTACTTGCATGGGAAAAAATTGGTCTGGAGCTGCCTTATGGGCCACTGAGCAAAATACGGCATCTTTCTGAGCAAACTAAACTTTCACATAGTGACTTGGAAGAGGACAGTGAACATTTACAGTTCATGTAATCATTAGCTAATTTTGTTACTATATCATGTGGATAATTTATTACATATAGCCTCCGGAGCACCTTTCAGGCCTGCTCCAGGTTGCAGTTATCAAAACCATGCACCCATCCAGTTTTGTGTGGGACTGGAAGTTTTTTCTCTATAATCTCTGAAATAACAAAAAAAATCCTGCAATCTTATCTTTGTTTTCCCTTCTATATATCAAGTTGTATGTAGTGTTGTAATGTCTGATCTATTCCACATTGTAGTGAGTGAGAGTCACAATAGAGGCTTTCTTTGTTGAGTAGCAGGACAGGTCTTCTGGTGATTTAAGTATGATTTTTAAATTAAACATCCTTAATTTATCAAAAGATGTTTATTTTCATTTGATAAATGGTCTTAACGTGATCTTGGGTTGCTGACCAAACAGCAGAGAAGAGAGCATGTTGCTTTGTGAAGAGTCTGTGTTGGAAGTATCTTTGCTTTCAAGAATTACTGCTGCATTGGTTTAACAATCACCTAAACCTATGAAACTCTTTGGAAAATTTTCAGTTTTTAAGAGTGATTTAAGTTCAGATCGTAAGGTGAAATTATCTACACTCTCAGTTCCAAGTTGTGTACTGCTGAAGCCAACAGACATGTTATGCTCAGCTCCAAATAGAGCAGAATGGAAACTGATATATGTAACACATGCTTTTGCTTCCTTTTTTGCAGCTTTATCAGTTCATCAGCTGGCTGCTCAGGGAGAAATGTTATATTTGGCCACACGTATTGAACAAGGTGAGACAGAAGGAGGTTAAATGCCTTCTTTTTTTCTTTGGGCCATTTATATGCTGTTGTGTTTGACCTTTTCACCAAAGCTATAAAGTCCTCAATTCTGGTACAAATTGGAGGACATTTGAGGTGTCTGTTCTCTGCAGATGTGGACTATTGTTTTGTATCAGTCTGTTAGTCACTGTGTGATTCACATTTTAAATTAAAATTAATGTTAGTAGGAGTAGGTAAATCCCTTCCTCTCCCTGCTCCCTAGCTATATAGGTAATCCATGGAACTAAGAAAGGAATATGTTAGTTCTGTCACAGCAGTTTATTTTTTTATTTTATTTTATTTTATTTTAAATTTCTCTTTGTAATTTAAAACATACTTCTATTAACAGTGGTTTTCCAATTCTATTTAATCAATCAGCATAAAGACCTGCATGTCGCTAATTTAAGCCATGGCTCACACCTGCAAATAATAGTACTACACATTCTGAGTAGTGTGGCATTTGTGTGTCCATAATATATATGCAAAATTTCAGCTCTACCTAACAGATTTATGAATTTAGTAACATTAATAGTATATTCTTCCTGCACTAATAGTAATCACCCTTGCTAATGCAATTGCATCCTTATTGAAATATTTCCTTGAAAGCTGGTAATGAGTCACTGAGTCTAAATACTTTGTAATGAGCCATGTATATGAAAAGCAAATCAATTCTGGAGTGTCAGTAGCAGTTAAAAATGCTTATTTTGGTGCTATGATAAGCATGGAATTTTTAAAGTACTTAGATAAAAAAAAATCCAGCTGAAATTTGTCAGCCAGTTGTTAAAAGAAGTTCTTTTTTTCTTCTTCCAGCTACACTAGATGTAGACCTTAATTGTTTTCACTGACCACCTTATTGATTACATGAACTCTGGGGAATGGAGCTGTTTTATCTATATTGCTGTACAAGTTCATTCTTTACAAGACTGTGTGGCTCACTCTATTGAAAAAGACACAGTCTACAGTATAGGACAGGATGTACCTCTTTATTTTCCAACCATCCTTTATCTTCTTTACAAAGGTGAAGTCCAGATTACAGACAACTTGTAACGTTTTTGAGTAAAAACAGAGTTTGATTTATAGAGCTTAAAAACTTAAATTTTAAATTATTAAACTAAAGGCTGAAATTTTACTTTGCTCAGCTGGATGCGTTTTTCTTTCTTGGACAGAGATATTACCACCACCACTGGGACAGAATTTTGTTTTTAAAATTGAGAATGACTTCTAGGTCACACTGGTTCCTGGTGAATAGATGTTCATGGATATGTCAACATATTTCACCAGCTGATACAGTGCATTAGTGAAAGGGATTGCTAAGTTATGTATTTTTCTCTGAACAGAAAATTTAATCAATCATAAGGATGAAGAAGGATTTACCCCTCTGATGTGGGCTGCAGCTCATGGGCAGATAGCAGTAGTGGAATTTCTCCTCCAGAATGTAAGGAAAAAAATCACAATTGATTTTGAATTTATTTACTCTTTGTTTTGCCCTCCTAAGTTTGTCGATGCTGCTACAAGCTCAAAAGTTTTAGAGTTAAGGTCTACGTAAAAACTCAAATTTGCTTCTTTTTTAAAATGAATACTTTATTTCAGGGTGCAGATCCTCAGATTCTGGGGAAGGGGCGAGAAAGTGCCCTCTCACTGGCCTGCAGTAAAGGATACACAGATATTGTCAAGATGCTGCTCGACTGTGGAGTTGATGTCAATGAGTATGACTGGGTAAGACTCTAGCTTGAATTTAGTCAGAGGGTGCTTTGGTCAGAAAATTGAAGCAGAACATAGCACTGGCTTGGGTTTAAAAGTTGTACCTCTTCTGAAATACCTGAGAGTTTCAAAACTTCCATAGGATGAGAGAAGTTGGTGCTGCTAGTTCTGACTTCTTGGTAGGAAGAGAATGAGACTAATGCTGACTTCTTGTAGAAGTGTGATCTTACAGTTTGAACAGCTGACAAAAAAAGATGGAAGTTGTGAAGATCTAAAACAGAACCTCATTTTTATAAAACCGAGGAAGTCTCTTACTGGTACATGGAAGTGTATTGGTGTGTTAAGGAATTAGAGTTGCGGACTGCTTAATCACTAAGTGTCTGACGCATGTCTCTGCTTTTGCAGAATGGAGGCACACCCTTGCTATATGCGGTACATGGGAACCATGTGAAATGTGTAAAAATTCTTCTCGGTAAGCAGACTGTCCAAACCAAACTATAAGTAATAATGTACCATCAGTTCTCATTGTCAGAAATACAAGATTCTATTCCTGTTCTACATAGAAAGTGGTGCTGATCCAACTATCGAAACAGACGCCGGCTATAATTCCATGGATTTGGCTGTAGCCTTGGGCTATCGGAGTGGTGAGTATTGCAAACGTAAACCCTTTTTAAAAAATTTTAGTTTTTACAGCTCGTCATTTATGTAGCTGCTGTAATGGCCTAGCAGAGGTTTTGCAGCTCTTAACATGTTACCTTTCCTACAAGTCTTAATAATCCTAAATGCATCAGGCCAAAATGGGTAGGAGCTTTCATTCTTGTTTCAGAAAGTCAGGTGCATAGTAAGAAAATGTCACTGACGTGGATCTGTATCAGCAGACACAAATAATGGTGTTTAGGGCTGATGCAGCCATGACTCAGATAAGGGGAGCTGAGCTGCTCCTTCACCCTGTACAAAGGAGTGTGTTGCTGGACGGTGGTAAGAGGCTAGCAGCCCTCCTGAACCCCTCACCTTACTTGACTGGCATGATGTGATGTAGTTTGCAAAACCTTCTTCAGTCAGATCAGTTTTAGGTCTAGTTTGTCTGGGAGGCAGATAGTAATCAGTGAATTACACTGATCTCACTTCGTTATGGAAACAAGAAGGAAAGAAGGGACTCCTTACTGGCTTTCCCTCGTTGCTGCTGTCATTTTGAAAGCTGTGAAATGTCTGCCATTACAGAAATGAATGGAATCAAAAAGTAAGCCCAGCACTTTATGTGTAGCTTCTCCAAGCAGAGCCCTGTGCTTAGGAATCAGNGGAACATCCCTTTGGTCAGCTGGGGTCACCTGTCCTGGCTGTGTCTCCTCCCAAGCTCCTAAGCACCCCCAGTCCCCTCCCCAGTGTGGCAGTACCAAAAGCAGAAAGGCCTTGGCTCTGTGCAAGCCCTGCCCAGTGACAGCAAAAACATCTCTGTGTTATCAACCACGAGTTCAGCACAAATCCAAACCACAGCCCCATGCCAGCCACTGAGAAGAAAATTAACTCTACCCCAGCTGAAACCAGCACAGCACAACTTCACAAATGTCTACATATAAGACTGCTTCAAGAGCTCAATCTCATAAAGTGTTTCACAGAAGAAGTTTCTAATAAATGTTTTTGCCTACGTTCTGTTTGTAGGCTAAAAATTGGCTTTCCATGTGCTATCAGCCTATTCAAACCAAAGACCTGATGATGACCCCCAAAAACATCATCTGCCTAACTGGGTGTATTGGTTTTGCATTATATAAGGCTTTTATTTTCTGAAGGAATGCAGACTTTCTTCACAGAGTGAATTTATACATATCTGGTTTTTATTAAATGATTGTACAGGACAAGCAGGTATCTGCCAGAAAAAACAATATAACCCTAAAAATACCAAAAAAAAATCAACACTAATTAACCTCATCTCTTTCTCTGCTTTAGTTCAACAGGTTATTGAGTCTCATTTATTAAAGCTACTTCAAAACATCAAGGAATAATGGTTGGCTCTTCTGCAGGTGCCACTTCTTGGCTTGAAGGTTTGAACCCCTGTTTAGCTCTCTAATCGGTGACAAGAGTTGGTTGTTTTGTAACTTTACCTCAGTTCAACTATTTGCTGGTTTTAGTTAAGCTTTTTAGTATTCTTTCTCTCCTTTCACTGTTGTTAGTACAAATATGCAATGTCATCCTTTCCTTAAATATATTTTATATAATTTTAGAAGAAAGAGTCAGTTGCCATGCATGAAAAACTTTGTAAATAAACCCTATTTTGACCATCTAAATGTTTACACTGAGTGCAGGGGGTGGCCCTGTGCCAAGTGTCTGACTTCATCACATCATTGATATATATTCACAGGAAGAAATGTGTTTAGATACTGAGGTATATCACCACAGAAGATAGGTATCTTTACTGTTAATAATACCAAAATGTGCACTGTGTGTCAAGTTTTTGAGATTCCCTGGTTAATATTTATCCTGGCTGGAGCCAGGACAGGGTTCGTTTTTGCAATAGTGAGGAGGGGGCTAGGACCCAGAGGTTATTCTGTATCACCTTGCCTCATTGCTAAGGGCATGAGGAAGTCCCTTTCAGGGACAAAGAGTTCCTTCCAGTCAGGGTGGACTGGCTGCAGTGGGGTTAGTGAGCTCTGCCGTGAGCATTTTTGCATATGAATCACTCTCTTTTGTACATTTTTGTTATTAATATTGTTGCTGTTAATGTTTGTTTTCTTACCTCGTTGCTGTTTCCAGTAAATTTTTCTAATCTTAACCTGTGATCTTTACCTTTTGTGCCTCGAATTCCTCTTTCCATCTCGCCCCAGGGGAAAGCAGAGAGCGAGTGGGCCAGCAGGCAAGCAGCAGTGTGGTTTGAAGAGTCTCAGTGGGAGCAGTAAACTGGGCAGTACCATTCCTAAACCACAGCAGTCTTGTTTGGCACCCAATATGGAGTAGGAAGGATTGAGATTACAGATCTGACTGGAGGGGATTGGAAACAAATTTGATCTAAGCATTTGCTGTATTAGGTAGGCAGCCACTGGTCACAGTGCTGCTTGGTCTGTTGGTGTGGGTGTTGTACCTAACCCTTTATGTATGCCTGTTTGTGCTCTTCCTGATCCTATTTTTCTGAGGATGGAGAGGGATCAAGATTGTTCTGTTGCTGTACTGTGTGACAACAGTTTATGGCATGATAACATCAAGGGCAGTGAGGGTCATTTGGGGTGTGTATTCAGTGCTGCTCTCCTATCCTTACCTCACACACTACGTTTTGGGACTCCATTAATAGTCATGTCCAATCTGGCAGGGGGAGAGGATAATTTTCCCCATCTTTTCAGTCCTTTTACAAGAGCTTTTGAGAGTTTTGAATTCCCTTTGGATGTTAAGGGAAGCATGTTCTTTTTGCTGAGTCTGCCAGGTCCCCTCAGTGCGCTCTACATAATGTCTAGATATTTGTAGGGAGGTTATTCAGATGCCTGCCCTGAGGGTGGACAGTCATGAGTAGCATGGAATGTGGGAGAAAATGGGCCAGCTTTTGAAGGATTATTGTGCTTCAGTGGTTTGGAAGTTCATCCCTGAACAACTACAGGATCCTGATAAAGTGGCAGAATATGTGAAGGAAAACTGCTGTGGCAGTTCCAGAGAGGCACAAAGTTAAGTAATGTGCTGGGCTCTGGCTACTGTTNCTGATGTGTGCTGGACCCTGGCTACTGTGTCCTGGACACTGCTTGTCCCTTAACAGCACCCTCAGGGGAGGAGGAGGAAAGAAGACCAACAGGCACTGTGGCCACTCAAACTGCAGCTGAGCCAGAGGAACAACCTCTGGTAGCTGTCACCCGTATACAGAAGAAGAAATCCAAGACCAAATCAGCTCACACAGTGAGGAATGAGGAGGAAGCAGGGTTCTCCTAACAGGAGGAAGAGGCAGGGCCAGAGATGATCACCCCATTTCTATCCCTGGGTGAGCTGTGAGATGCGCAAGAAGGTTTCAGCTGATTTCAGTCAGGAGAGGCCCTGGTGACCTGCCTGGGATATTGCAGCCCAAGATATGAAACCAGCTGGTAGTGAAGCCAGGCAACTGGGACCCCTGTCCTGGAATGTGGGCACTGACAAGGGGATTGGGAAGAGGACAGAAACTCAGACCCTGGAGGTGACTCCTGTCAAGCGTGAAGGAAAGGTACTCTCAAGGATGATCTAGTAGTGCACCCAAGCAGGTGGAACACCATGGAAAAAGGTATCCAGTAACAGAGAATTAACTGTGCTGGACATAGTCTGTAGGGATTTGACTAATGAGCAGATAGATCCTTCTGGGTGGATTACAGTGAAAAGACACTGAATGATCAGTGGTTTGGTTTTTTGGGGTTTTTTTTAATATATATATATATGTATATACACATTTGTGCGTGTATGTGTGTAGGGTTTGTTTTACAACAATTTGGTTGCAATGGACAGGATGTATGTAGCCATTTTGGTTACTGTTTCTATAGTAATAATATAAAAGCATAAAAGTACCACTTAAGAAAATGTATAAGGAAAAGAAAGAGAAAGAAAGGATAAGGGTAGGAATGCATAACCACTATGAATCCAGTGACGAGACATGATTGTTGCAGTTTAGATGTCCGTGGATTAAACTGATTGCAGTCTTCTGGTACCCTGACTGCCAGTGCTGAGATGGACGTTCAAAGGGGAAGTCCCTCCTACACGCCATGCCACCAAAGCTGCATGGAGTAAGTGGGTCTCACTGATCACACCGCTTGGTGTGCCTCCAATTCTCTCTAGTCTGCCACAGGGGGAGGGGAGTCCTAGTGAGCAGCATCTGGCTTCAGTGGGAACACTGACAGTACCTGGCTTCTTTCCACCTGCCTTCAGCTGGTAGTCCTGGAACAAATAGGCCAGTGCATCGTAGGTTGAAATTTCCTTGGTACAAGAAAGCCTAATTGCAAGTACAGAACTCCTAGCTCCTAAATACTCTTCACACAGTGGCTGAAAGCAGTGGCTGAAAGCTGTATGGGAAGAAAAGCCACAGCCTCCTGCACTACAGCCTTCTTCAGCCACAGTGCAGTTCTTTGGATCATAGAATATCTCAAGTTGAAAGGGACTGTAAAGATCATTGAGTCACATTCCCTGCTCTTTGTAGGATATCCTTGTGGGTCCCTTCCAACCTGAGATATTCTATGACTACCTCAGACTAAACCATATGACTAAGCACCAACCTTGAATGCTGACAGGCTTGGAGACCATTTTCCTGGGAACCTGTTCTAGTGACCAATCACCCTCTCAATAAAGAGCCTTTGCCTCAGTTCAGTCTGAACTTTCCCCTGATGCAGTTCTATTTCATCTCCTTATGTCCTATCTCTGGTTACCAGAGAGGAGATCAGTGCCTGCCTCTCCACTTCCTCTCATGAGGAAGCTGTAGGCTGCCATAACATCACCTCAGTCTCCTCCACACCGAACAGACCAAGTGACCTCAGCTGCTCCTCATGCAGCTTCCCCTCCAGACCATTCACCACCCCCATGGCCCTCCTTTGGGCACTCTCCATTAGATTTATATCTCTTATCCTGTGGCACCCAAAACTGCCCCCAGCACTGGAGGTGAGGCCGCCCCAGTGCAGAGCAGAGCGGGACAATCCCCTCCCTTGCCCGGCTGGCCATGCTGTGCCTGATGCCCCCCAGGACAGAGTTGGCCCTCCTGGCTGCCAGGGCACTGCTGACTCGGGTTCAATTTGTCCCCAGCCCAAACCCTCACATCTCTTTTTGCAGGGCTGCTCTTCAGCCTCTTGTCCTCCAGTCTGGGGGATGTCCCAGTGCAGCTGTTCAGTTAAAACAGCAATTAAGATTTTGAAATTAGTTGAAAAAAATCAGACAATGTTAACTGATTTTCTGGGACTTCTGCACTTAGTCAAAGCGACAGTGAATTATGGGACATAATAGTTTTGCACAAATAATAGATAAGCTTTCAAAAGAGACTTTTCAGCACCTCTTCTCCAACAGTACATAAGGTTTTTCCCCATGTAGCGTTCACGGTTCCAAGCACTTCTCCATTATGTCCACTAGAGGTCTGGCATCTACTGACATCCATACACTCCTAATCCCTGCCTTTCTTCCCCAGTCCGTGGGTAGAGAGCCCAACCTCCAAGTTCCTGTATTTCTTGTATAGTGTCTCTACTATGCTTATTTTTTTCTATTTGAAAATAAATCCATACACGAAGGAAATTAGTATTATTTAAAGAACATGCACTGTGATTCTGATGAGAGGGACTGGAAGGCTGGAGAACAATCCAGCCAAGTTCTCTGAGTCAGAGCCAACTTTGAAATAATAAAGTGACTGAATATACATAAGGGGCAAATGCAGAAAAAAAGTCCAAACCTACATGGATTAAACCTGAATTTCTGGGTAAATTTCTTTCTGACTCTATGTACTGAAACATCTGTGGTACATAGAAGGTGTACACTGGGTCAAAATTACCCTGTGAAAGGCTGTGCAAGAGCCAGTGCAGAGATAACGTTTCCTCCGTGAAGCTGAAATCTGAAATGGAATCAGCCTTAGGGGAAGTGAAGCAAAAAAATGTAACGGAGCTTGCAGGTGTTGGTGAAATCCTTGCTCCATTATCTGCCTCCCAGGCTTTGACACCTGTATTTTTACATAGCATTTATACCAGTTTTACTGTATCATGCATGATTAAATCAGATGAAAGAAGCAGCAAATCTGACATGCCCTGGAAGCAAGAGAGAAAATATGTTTCATAATCAAAGTCCAGAAAAATATGTCTCTTGTAAGTAATTTTAAAGTAAAATAACATGAAGTGGCAATTACTGTAAAGTTGCATATTAAAAATACTGAGATTTAATGTCCTTTGTAAAAGCAAATGCTGAACTTCCACATTTGTTGAAAAGTAATGCAAATAAAATGCAAATTGTGTTTCCTTGAGATACCATAACCTGAGCCATTTTTTCTTAAATTGAAAGACATCTCATGTGGAGACAAAACTACATTAGTATGCATAAAGAACAGAATTTCCATTCTGTATTACTTGTGTTACAGGAAAGTACTTGTTCTAAATAATGAACCTTCAATATCTGCTTTGTATTTTGTCTTGAATTTCAGTCAGCAATGAGATAATATATAGGAAATAAAACAGACTAATTCTTAACTATTGCCTCAAAATATATCCTAGAAAATGCATTTTTCAATTATATGTGAAGACATTGGAATAGAGGAGTGTAGATTAAGACAACAAAATTTAAAAATTCTTCCATCTTTTTGCTGCAGAATTTCAAGCAATTGTCAGATAGTCATCACAACACCTCCCACAAGAGTGAGTACAAACATGAAGATGGTAATCTTTCAGAAGCCGTTTCCTGCATTATGAGCCCTTTCTACTGTGTGACATTATGCTGCTAAGGGAATATGGAATTGAAGTTTTCTGTGGCTCTTTTGAGGACCCTGCAGGGACCAACCAGCACTATTTCATAAGCTACGATTCAGACACCCTGAGGAAAAGTTAGTCAAGAGTTAGCAAACAGAAAAAAAAATCTATGCAAAGAAAAAGCTTTACTCACAGGAAAAAATCCCTGTGTAAAAAGCACAGACAACTGTTGATTATGCAATATTAACAGCATGCTTCACTCCACATACTTTGTGTTTCTCTGAGGCACAACAATGAATTTTTGTTTCTCTTGGTGTAAATACTTCTCAGTATTCATTTTTCTTTGTTTATAGTGGTAAAATTTGTAAGTGGTGGGAATTTCAGCATTGGTTAAGTGTTTTGAAAGGTCAGTCTTCTGATTTTGTTCCAGTGAACGGTTTCTGTAGCCTGTGATGGCCGTGAGAAGACACTATGACTTCCCTTTGAACCACACCCATGGATCCAAAGGCAGCAGTGTTTCCTTGTCACAAGACGCAGAGGAGTTTGAAAATTCTGCAGTCAGAATCTTAATGCCAAATTGATTCTCTCCACAGGTTTTACCAAAAGCTCTTGCCAATGTAATTTCTTACAGTAATTTTTTATCTTTTACATCTGAACTTGAATGACAGCATGCTCTCTTTCAGAGTATTAAAATACATAAATCTATAATAAGTTGCTTTTCCTGATTAACTAAATTATTTTTTGCCAGATTCAATGTGCAGCATGTAAACACAGATGCCATGAACTCTGCTCACAAAGCAGATTGCCAGCAGTTTCATGTAGTAGTAACAGCCAAATGCTTCAGAGCTGCACAAAGTCTTTGTCTTATTCATTCCCGTTTGACTTTGCAGGGTATTCTGGTTAATCATGTACAATGTTAGCATTACTATTTGCATGTAAATTTGATGAGCACTTTGTAACACTCTTCCCTGTCTGCTCTGGTTTTCCCTGGGGCTGTTACTAGTTCCACTCTGTTGCCTTCTTTGTTCATCTGTCTTGTACTTTGAATTCCCCACTTGTATTTCTGAGACAGTTACAGAAAGCAGCAACCTCCTGCCAGACCTTCCCAGGGTAGAGCATAATCTCCCTTCAGCCCTCCTGTGGGTTTTTCCTTGGTATTTAAAAAAAAAAGTCTGTATCCTACACCTCCTCATGCCACACAGGGAGCAGGTGCCCACAGCAGGGAGCCCAGTGATGGAAGATGGGGCCTCTGCTCTTCATCTTTTCCATGATCCATGCAAGATGATCACAGCTCCCCACTGTGGCACTAGAGGCAAACTCTGTCCCAGGGCCATGATGGAAGTGCCCCACGGCACTCTTTTTTTTTTTTTTCTTTCCCAAGAGAACTCAGCAGTTGGTAACCCAATAGTATTCCTGCAGCAAGAAATAACGTTCCACAACTCCAAGATGAAAAGCAGCCACTGAACCTTACTCTTACTCAGCTGAGAAACAACATGAGACAAACTTTTTCTTACAGCATGCACCAACTTTGCATTTCCAGAGCAACTTCACTGTGCCTTTAATCCACCTTTAAGCAATCTTGCATCTTGCTTCTTTAAACCCTGATGATGATGCTTAGATCATAGCCTGAGGAAACAGCTGTACACTAATGCCAGAACTATTATTCATTTTCCACAACTGTTTTATCACAGTATCTGGAACAAAAAATGTCAGTAGAGCCACCATAAAAGTTTATGCTAATTCTAGGTGACTTGTTTTGGCTAAGCAGTTCACATTCACAGCTCTAGCCTACCCCTAGCACCAACCAGATGTAACTCCATATTCTCATGGAACTGGAAGGAATAAGGGATAGGAAAAAAAAAATTACAGACTGTATTTACTGAGATGATAGATGTTCCGCATTTTTAACTAGTAAGCTAATGTTAGGGACATTCCAGCAGTTTTTCCTGAACACTGTGGACCAGACCTTTTTCCTTTACAACAACAGTATAAATCACTGGAGTGCAGACACTGCCCATCACTAGAATGATCATCATTAGTATTGTTATAGCAGTTCCGCTTGCATGCACCTCCTGCTGTGCAGCACATAATGCTTTCAGGAAGTACACTGCTCCATCTGGCAATGAATGTATAACTGGGTGAATTAGGAATCCAGTCACTTGGAACTTTAAAGATCAAAGATATTGTTAGGGGTTAGTCCTAGGAATTATGTCTGAATAGATCTTTCTGTAGAGGTTGATTTGTCACCAAATTAAGCTAGCAACTCTCCAGGCATACAGGACTGTAAAGCATGTCAGTCAATCTTCAGCAGATGAGCAGTGATGAGGCCAACCATGTACGCAGAAATCAGCAGGGAAGGTTACACAGCCCAACAGAAAGGAAGATGTAAACTGGACACAGCAACAAGGTGGATTACAGCTGTGGGACTGCACTGTACAGCTCATCCTTTTCCTGCAAGAACAAACCTAAGTAATCCCTAAATAATCCTCTAAAAAAAAATCCTGACCTGCATTGTGAGAGATACTGTTTTGATTCATTATGTAAATCAACTGTACATGCTCTTTTTTTAGCAGTGAAATCAAAGCATAGCAAATACAATCATCACACCACATGCTCTTCACAGCCTACAAAATTTTCTAGCACATCAGCATTTCTATTTCATAAATATAAAATGGAGCTTATAGAACAGCATCACTTTCACACCAGGACTAGTATATATCACTGCCAAGTATTTTAGGAGGATCTATTATACCATCCAATGGCTGGACTCAACTTTTGTGTATCATTGTCAGCTAAAGGACACTGAATGATGTGCAGTCTTCTGGCACATTTGATGTGCCAGAACTTACTCAGGCTTCTAGCACCATGGAAAAATAGGCAAGCTTTAGCTAAACCCCGTAGATCCTTCCACCCCACTTTTGTAGCCACAAGGCTACACTTAGACTGTCTTAAATGCTACTATCTAAGGGATTCAACACACAGTTGTTTCTGACAATGCATCACAAAAATAGCTTGCAATATCTACTCTGCAACTGTGGTATAATGTCTATCCCAAATATAGGGTAAGATCACAAGCATAACAACACCGCCATTGTCTCCAAAAAGGCTTTTGTTTAGAAGCATTATGATTTTCTGTTCACATAAAACATAGTTTGAAGAAGGTACACAGCGTCCCAGAAAAATATATCGGTGCATTCTTGAAGCCTTGCATCCCCACTGGAATTTAATTTACAGCCTGCTCACATAGTTTGTCTGTCAAATATACTGTACATCCTGATGAAACCAAAGAGTTACCAAGGCGGGACATAATCAGGAGTAAAAACAACTCCAGGTTTTGAAATAAATAATGACTTATTTTTCAAGGTACTAATGATTAAAATAGGACAATGCTAAAATATGAGGAACACTTATACTGTGAGTAAAGGGTCTGTTGTACAAATGCAAGGGCTGACGTACTAAAGCAGAATAACAATCCATCTAGAATACAGTTCCTG
>VWZW01000331.1:172391-185374 GCA_013397115.1 Edolisoma coerulescens | reverse complement strand
CCCCCCCCCAAAAAAAAAAATCTTAAAAGATCATCACCCCTGGGTAGTAATTACTGGAGCATGAAATGCTGCAGATGTACATGGGGATTGTTTTATCCAAATGCTGCCCCCAACATACGCTAAAGGCAAACCCCCGCTGCATGAGCTGGATATGCTGTTTTCACACTGTTTAGGAACTTCCCTAAACCAGAAAGAACTGTACTAACTACCGATTCCTAGCACTAACTGGTGCAAAGCAGCCAGGAGGGAAATAAATGAATTGTCAAATTAACTCCTCCCTGGTGCTTTGGATACCAGCTGTCCCCTGGGACAAAAACTTGTAATGGGCACCTCAAATCAATAAGCCTGCCACTCTGCTGACACAATTGTTCCATTTTTTCACTTCATCTCATTTGTAGTTTAGGTTTGAATCCTACAAACATTTTTTACAAACACAAACATGACCTTTACAGGATCAGGAGCCTTGAGCCAGTAGCTATCTCTCACCGTGTTTACGTAAGACTCGTGCCTGGTGGGGGCAGATGAATGCCCCAACTCTAACACAACAAAATTAGTTGACTGACCTGTACAGGTGAAGCCAAACAATGTTAGAAATCAAATGGAGAAGTCTTTAAGATACAGTTGTTCATGGTAAGTATTGTAAAATTGGCTCCTAACCACTCAAGTCTGCTCACCATGCATCTTAGCTACGTTACTCACCTACAGGGCTCTAATTAGGCATTATCACTTTTAATTCCTCCTAGTCTTCCAGAGGCAACAATACTGAAGAGATAAGGAAGATATTCATCACCACATACATTTTAACACCACTCTACTCTACTGTGACTACCAGTCACAGTGTCTGTGTAATACCACAGATGTCACGTCAAACACCAATGTCACATAGCTGGCATAGATTTTGGCAACCCCAACTATCTTATTATCCTTTTTTTACAGTCACAAGAGGGCAAGAAGCCCTCCTGCATCTCAGTTGGGTTCTTAAAGGTGGCAGTAGTCTTGCTTATACAGTTATTAGGAATCCATCACAAAACAGCAGCTCACAAGATGCTGCTCTTGAGAGATCTGACTGTCCAGTCATACTGTTACATCTGCATTTGCCTGATGCAGTTACTGGAAATAACAGGAAAGAATACTAGTCACAGTCCCCAGAGCTGCAGCTTAAACCACAGCTCCCTCTGTTTCAGTTGATACTATCAACAACTTCAAACCTTGCCTAATTTTATTGCATCATTTTAAAGTCAGTGATTACATGCAGGTGCAAACACTTGCCACAAGTTGTATGTTGGTTGTGAAGCAGGATACTTACCAGGTGTGCAGGGCTGAAATTTTTGAGGCTCCAGCATAAGCCTTATACACTTAACTCAGGTTCAACTTACACAGAGAATGTTAAGACCTTTTAACTCAACTTCAGGTGTGTCCTAAAAATTTGGAGTAGGATTCAACCCATTACTACATTTTTCCAGAAAAAATAAAGGCACTGTTCAGTAGAATTGCAGAATAAGGATTTCAAGTGCAGCAGATACTTCCACATTTATCTGCCAGTATCCTGCAGTGCACATTAAAACCCTGTACAAGATATGTTGCAAATCTTGGTTATTGGGTATCGAAACCAAAAGCTTTTGAAACTGACCTTCAACCAATCTGAAGAGCAGTAAGATATCCTAGAATTCTGCCTTCCACCCATGTGAGAAGTTATAGACATAGGCTACAATCATTAATGCCTATAAGATTACAACACTAATTGTTCAACAATTGTTCTGCTTTGTTTGGATTCACTAGCAATGCAAAACGTTGGGCTGTAACTCATCTGTTAAAGTATTACTAATCCCTGCACTACACAAACATTGTTAGAATGGCTACTTATCACTACCAGAATACCTTCAGTGCAACGTAAAGGCAATATAAATTACATCTGTTAAATCTCTTACAAAAAAACCCAGATTACAGCAAGACACTACAGTAACAGTATTACATAATTTAGTAACACTATTTTCTAATGATAATCCATGCATGAAGTCAGAATATTAACAGAGCAGTTAAAACTTTCATGATGAACACATTTTTCACTGTAGGTACCACGTCACCAAGAAACCACAGCTTAAAGTCAATTAGAATACACAGAAATAGTTATACTCCTCATTTTCAGAGCTTCCATATGCATCCACTCTTCATCCATCTTTAAAGTTACTGAGTTCAACTCACAGTCAAACTAATCATGGTACTCCCTCATGCTACAGACAGTTCACCTAAGCTAAGTGGGCTTGGCTCAGCTGCACTATCAGATCCTTTTTTTGTAAAATAAGATTTCCTGACAGAGTCCAACCTCTGTTACTGATCAGGATCTTTCAACGATCATATCCAGTAGAAAACATTTTCAACAACTCTCAGAGATTGCTAGATGTGGCTGAAATGACAGAAAAGGAAAAAAGAATAGCTCAGAAAAATTAGAAGGCACATTGCATGTATTAGTTAAGTGCAAGAGAAGTTGAGTACTTACTAATATTTTAAAATACCTTGCTTAGAAATCTCTCTTCTTTACATACACCACCATCTTGGCAGTCACTTAGGGCTGTAATCCAGTCATCATCAACATGGACTTCCCTGTAACTCTGTTGAATATTAACTCTCCAGTTTCCTAACTTGTTCAGATCTATTCTCACATTTAAAGGAGAGAATAGCTTGTTACTCCAACTGTACCATTACACAACATTTAGGTTTTCAGCAGATACAGATACTTGAAAAAGTAAAGTGTCTATATGATGTTTCACCCACAAAACATGGTATCAGCACAAAATTTCAGAGAGGTGGCAACTACAGTGAACTTCCCCCACACTCCAGGCAAATCAATATAAGATACACAAGCATTGATTTCACATTTGAAGTATTTGAAGTATTGAGCTGTGAACATTTTAAACCAAATGTTCTTCCTTTGTCATGTATGTTAAATGTGCACTATAAATTACGTGAAATTCTCACTGTTTTTTTTTCTTACTTTTCCTAAGAGACAAAACCACAGACTCACAAGACTTTAATAATAAGAACAAACATATAATGCTGCAAGGTGGCTTCTAGAGCTTTAAAACCAGTCTTACTTTAAAACCATAGTTAGAAGCATCTCATATGTACACCACTAGCTTAATAAATCACACAGCTTCACCATCTCCCAAAAGGGTTCTCTTGTTTGAGTTTTTATATTACAATACATTAATTTAAAAACATTGCAAATCCCTTAAAGCATAAGATTAACAATTATGAAAATATTTCCAAAAATCTGTTCCAAACATTATGAAAAAATCTCACTAGAACCCACCACTGCATGGAGTCAAGCTATTTCAGAGCTAATGTGACAGAACCTGAACATGCCCTGAGCTTTTTAAAAATAAAAAGCTCAGTAGAAACACAGGTATCTGTTTTCATTTCTCCATTGTCCAAAATATTTGGAATGGAGATACAGAGCCATTTTCCCTGAGTAAACTACAGATACAAATCCATAATGGCATAATTACAGTATGGGTACACAGAAGTTCAATCTGACAAGAAACATCAGCACAACTGTTCTCAGTTTCTAGTAATTAATGACAGATTAGGAAAACCATACAAACTCCTTACCAAGAGAAAAATAATCACAGCACTGAGTCCAGGATTGAACGAAGTTAAACATGAAGACTACTACAACCTTACAAGATAGGTACTTTACTTCCATTTAGACTCTGCTATAGTCAAGAACACATTTCGCTCATACCTTTATCCTCAGTCTGAGTCTGGAGATGCAGATTATGCCAGTATTTCCTGACTGGGAGGGTACTGCAAGGATACCTTGCACACAGACTTCCACAGGCATGTTTCACGTGGCTGTTTATCACTAGATTAGCCTTACTTTGCACTTCAAAGACACTGCTTTAGTAACAATCTTATTTTTTAAGCACCAAATGTATGTCTGTTAGAGGGGAAAAGGCTAACACTGTCTAGAACATCTAAGCAAGGCACTAAGTTACTTCACAAGACAGAAACCAGCAGCAAGTATTTCATTAGCAAGGGCTACAATGGCTTAAATCAAGTATTTATGAAGACTAGCATATTTGAATCACAGAACAGGTAAAACATTGATAAAAACCCAGCACATCATTTATCGATCCAAAAGGTCACAGAAGTCTAGCAAACTACTCTGCAGAATTTGGCTTTTACCTTATACACAGGAATTTCATTTGCCATCCTCATCTCAAAAGTCAAATTCACATAGGCCTAGTTTTTCTACCTTATTGCCACAATTCAATGAATGCACTTTAGTTAATTCAATGCTACAAGCATAGTTTACTGATAAAGTACTTGTAAACCAAGACAAGTGCTCTGAGATTGCTACTCCAAGTTCTTGCTCCTGACTTCACCATGTCATGCTCACATTAGTCTGCTGTCTTACCTCAAACCACAGGAGTTTTAGGGCTTGAACAAGCTCCTCCACTGTTTCCCAAGAGCAATGAGTTACACCATGACAAACACGTTTGGCAAGTCAGAAACAGACCCACCCTTTCCCAGGCACACAGAGAGCTTTTTTATGGCTATAGCAAAGTCTTACCCTGAATCTTATCCTCAACAAATCACAGTGAATCTACACTTCCTGATGTGCTCGAGAAACAACCTTAGAAAGCTGGTACCTGAGTGCTCTTCTAGCTTACCTTCTGTTCTGCAAGTGTTCTGATCTATCATTAATATCAATGACTCACAAACATGAAATTTAGCTCTCACGCCTGGAAACTCTAACTATACAGAGGTCAGAATGGAATTTAAGTCTTTCTTGTGCCCTAAAAAGTTATCTTTTTCTCTGAAACACAACAAAAAGCCCAAAAAGCAATAAAAATACCATATTCCTGAAACATTCAAATTATTAGTTAATAGATCTGAAGCCGGTAAATACAGACTTAATTAAGAGACACTATCAATTCTATTAAAACTTCTCCCTCTTTCTATGCTTCATTCCCCCACATGACTGATGGTTTCAGGTAAGTAAAATTAAAATGGTAAAGTACTGTTTAACCCATTAAACAGCTATGCCCTGCAAATATACTGAAGATAAAAATCTAACATTCACATGTAGCTCCCCAAGGCCATGAAGAACAGGAGCAAGCAGTTGGCAAGTAAAAATTCCTCCTCAGCTTGCATATTTTGTTTTATTAAGACACCAGTAACTGTTGCTAAAATACAATTCTATTGCTTAAATTCAGTAGGTTACAAAGTGGCTTACAGCCTACCTAGCTCTAACCTGCAAACACCAGAAATTCACCAATTAAGCCCAAAACGTTCCAAAACGTTTCATTGCGCACAGAAAGTTTTTTCTCAGGAGCCAGCTTTTTAACACAGCAAAAGGAAGGTGCTCTGCAGAAAAGCAAAACCTTTTAAGATTCTTTAATATTTAGGGCCATTTTTGCCCCTGATTTTCTGACAAGAAGTCACACCAGAAACTTTGTTCTATATTTTTATTGTATGCCAAAGTTCATTAAAGGTGAGTGTTTGCTTGTATACAAGTTACTCAAAAAATGTGTCTAGGCAGAAATTTGTTAGCAATCTGACTTATTTCAAAGCATAGGTTTGTTCAATCGGGCCACAAAAATAATATTGTGTACAAGCAGTAACTAAGGAGCTGCAGATTCAACGAGTTTCCAAATATCAGAGACCTTGAGATCTCATCAGGAAATAAAATCAAGGCAGTCACAATATAAAATAGCAGCTCCATGTAGCTTTTTCAAGTTTCAGTTTTATTCAGGAGGTGACAGTTCAGTTTGCCTCATTCTTCGAAGCTTCATCAAAGTTTTCAACAAGATCTAGAAAAAGAAGATTGTTGGAATTAAAAGTCTGAAACATTTCCCCTTTGCCAAATATTTTGGGTTTGAATTTTCTTCCAAAGTTCTACTTCTTAACAAGTTTCTACACCATAAAAACTTTCAGCTTGTAAAATACAGACCAAGTAATTTTTAAGAGCTTCAAGGTTCATCCTCCTTGCTCAACCAAGGAAATTTTGGATGGTTCATTAAAAAGCACAGTTCTAAAAGCATTTAACTTCACTATAACCACAACTGGGCAAAGTGATTCTGACAAGGTAGTTTCTTATAGAATATTAAATAATGATCTTAGTCATAGCTATTACTTCAACGCAGGACCAAAATGCTAGCTCAAACTGCTAAGTCTCTCATGGTATCTGAAATTATTGAAATAATCTGCCCACAGAATTTCTGTGACAGCAAGTGACTAGATAACACTCTTATCATCCCTGGCCTGATCTTGTGCTACACATAAGATCTCTCAGGAAAATTCACTTCCTTTTCCTCCACTGCATGTTTGTTCTTACCTGGAACTTCATCATCATCATCTTCACCAGTAGCGAGTGGTGCTTTTCCATCCACAGCTGCAAGAGCAAGTAGATCAAAAGCTTCATTCAAGCTCCCCATATACATTTTGATTTATTGTTTGGCTTTGTGTTTTTGAAAACATTATCAAAGATTCTGAGCTAAGCTGCAATGCTTTATCCAGTTATAAAATAACTGTAAATAAAAATCTTTATCTAATGTAGGAAGTTCACATTCCCTTTGTTACTGTTAATGCTCAAACAGCCCAGTAGTGAAATTAGAAGATGCGTGCTAAACAGCTTACTAGTCAACATCTTCTATCTAGGTATACTGAGTGCCCTGCATGATAATAATTTCCAAATACAAGTGCAGAGATTGATTTTACCAGTTTTTCCTAAAAGTAGTTTAGTTTACAGACTCCCACATGGCTCTTAAATTTACGTATTTTACATGATCAAGTTTAAGGAACAGAAAGGATCTTATTATCCTACACATCCAAAGAAAGCTGAGGTGTAATTGTGAAGTTGCAGGCAGACACACAACTAGAAGTACTCAAAAGGTATTACTGTTCCCTGGCAAAGTCAGAGAAATATGGAACTGGACACACAGTTCTACACTCCTTAGGTGGTTGAGGTGACCTAGTGTTCTGGTCCACACGTTCGCTGACTCAGTAATTTCTTTAACCATTCCCACTGTATTTGATAGAGGTAGTGAGACTTAACCATCTCCACTGTAGCAGACCAGTGAGCACCTGCTGAACTGGGCAGCAGTATAATGCTACGAATAGGTATCTCAGGTGTCTGGGTGCCTGTGCCACTACTCTACAACTACTCTTAGCTGCACTATCAAGGGTAAGTTGTCTCATACTCTCTACTACCTCAGTTTTATCTAATTAATCCCCCTCCGTTTTTAAAAAAAGCATGAAGAAAAATGATGGGTTCTTACTAGACCTGTCCATTAATTTTTAGAGAAGCAGAACTGATGAATGCATAAACTTTCTTTTGAAAAGGCTTGGGACAAGGACATAACTAACCTTCATCTGGTTTTTAAGCAGCAGAAAGTTGTTAAAGCTTAAGTGCATCTTAATGTTAAGAATGACATTTTAAAAGCAAACCATGTTACTTCCTCTATTACCTGCATTCTCTCTCATCCCCAAGACCAGTCCAAATTTACTTTAGCACCTGCAATCACTACAGATGCTCCACTCATTGATGTTAGGCTTCCAAATCTAGCTGACAATGCTGAATAAAAAGTTTTGTGCAACTAGTCTGGCATATACTCTTACTGGAAAGAAATAGCCATTTAGTAGATCATAAAAAGCAATCACTTCAAACAAGCTTCCCTCTTTTTAAAACCCCACAATTTAGCTTAGAATATAACCACACTGTTAGGAGAAGACAGAACATCAGCAATCATTCTAAATCCTTCGAGTACTTTTTTCTTTCAAGCCCTCCTAATGTCACAAGGAAGTCACACAGGTGACATCAGAAGAAAGGACTGGAGGATCATGGTAAAGAACACTTTACCCCACATCTTGAAGACTACTTCTAGCAGAAATTTTTTCATTGGCAAGTTGACAGGAGGGTATCACCAACTTTAGGAATGTAAATAGAGGCTGCTTTGTTGGCAACAAAGCAGAGGAAGAAAAAAAATTAACAATCAAGTTAGAACTGCCAAAAACTGGACACAATGATATTGTCTCATTTTTTCCATGTTTAGGCTGTTCCCTATCTTGAAAGGAACGGGCTTAAGATATTTCAGAAAGTAGGATGACTGTACACACAAGACACATGGAATGTTCCCAGTGTCAACAAGTCTTTCACTCCTAATTCTCATCCTGTAGCAGCAGCACCTTTTTCAAACACTACATATTTAAGTCCCTCCTCTACTTTTACCAGTTTTAGAAGGAACAAACATTCATGTTTTTTTACTACTTTAAGTATGGAATAGGAAGTTGGTGTATCTAGCTTAATGCTCATGTCAGCCTTGTTCTCTACATTGTTCTACACATACTGAAATGATAATGTATTTCATTAAAAATACCCTGTAATTCCTTCCTAGTTATCAGAAGGCCCACATGAGAAATACCTTCACCACACCTGTGAGGGAGAAAAGCAATTGCAAGGTATCTGTTTCCCCATTACTTATGTTTCCATTCAAAGTGTCAAAAGAGATATACTCCAAGCTTATCTTTCTTTAAAACCTAACTCTTACAGAGTAATTAATCCACCTAGCTTTAATGAACAAGGTATGTCAAAATATGGCAGCCACATCAAGAAGGAAACTACCAGAAAATCAAGTCTGGCTACAGTTTTCCAGTGCTAACCCAGCTACAAGACAGGCTAACAGGTGACTGGCTTACTGAGTCATACTTGCCATTGGATTTGAGCTATAAATAAAATTGATTTCAAAGAGTTTGATTTCTTTATAAGCATTTTATAACAAGCTTGCAGACAACAAGAGTGCATGGAATGTCACTGCTGCTACACAAATAATCCTCATGTCAGCTGCCAGCATGAAACACATTCAAGTTTCAACTTACATTGCTTGGGTAGGGCTTCTGCCAATCTCCTGAGGCTGGTAAGACTGTCAGCTCCAAGCTGGTTTAGGATGCTAGGCAGCATTTCTGTCAGCTGCTTTGTCTCAGCATGGCCAGTGATAGTGAAAGTGTTAGCAGCCAGGGATGCCTGAACTTTAGGGTTATTGAAGTGAATGACTGTTCCTTGATTGGTAAACATGTTTACCTGCAAGAAAAAAAAATCCAATATTGGAACCAGTTTAGCAGGATTTTTCAATTTAAGAAGAAATCTAAGTTCTTAAAGCTCCATGAAGACCTACTGATAATTTACAGACAAGTTTAGGACTTACGTGACTTACCAGAAAATTGATTTTAATACATCTGCTATTTATATATAGAATTTTTTTTTCCTTTGAAGCAATTACCTCTTCAATTCCAGAAATATTGTTGACTCCCAATTTCTTCAATGAAAACTGAAGTTTTTTATCATCTGCTGTAGCTGTTCTGTGAACAACCTTCTTCTTTCTGCGGGCAGTACCCTTTGCAAGAAAAAAAAAAAATGCAAGTTAAAACGTAAGTAGTTGTCACAAGCTCTAATCCTAACAGCTGTATAGCCACTTTACAATATCTACAAATCAACTTAACATACAAAGTTCTGTCCTGTGTTTCAGTGCATGCAACCCTGCCACCCAACTGCACTGCAGCAGTCTTTCTCTTGCACTAGGGCAAGACTTGCACATGTTTTAGGAAGCAATGCATCAGAAAATATTTATTCCACAACTTTCATGGTTTACTGCAGCATCTTAGAAAAGGAAAGTTGTGAATTTACCCTTGTTAACTCAAGTTATCACAAGACGTAAACCTGAAGAATGAACAGTTTTAAGCAATTTCCAAAGGTCATAATTTTTTCCTTAGATCATCATTCTTAAATTATAGCCAAACTTTGGTAACAGTCAGAGGCCATAAAGCTATGAACACATCATTAATAAATGAATATGAGAAAAGTCAAAATACTACTTTTTTATTCTTAATAGCCATCTCTCATCTGATGAACTTACATATTTGAAAAATGCCTACTTTTCCAAAATATTTCATATATACATTTTTAGAAATATTTCTACATAGTGTTCCAGACCAACCCTGTTTGGAAATCAAATAAGCAAAGGTTAAGTTGCCCTACAGGCCCAGAGCTCTAGATTTCTCCAGGGAAGTAAGTGTGCCACATTAGGAGATAATTATTTCTATGAAAAAACAGGAAATGTCATTCTAGAATTCCTTGCACAATCATAAGGGTTCAGGAAAATCTGACATAAAATGTATATGAACAAGTGAAACTAAGCTACTATTTGACATAATGTAATTACTAATCTAAGTCCTCCCACTCCAGCTGCTCATCTACCACATGCCAATAATTCGAGAATGTGTTGCTGCCCAGCTGTACAAATAGCTGGAATTCCTTTTTAGTTTACTGTCAGAAGTTTGAAAGTTGGCTGGACTCTACTCTAACATAATTCTGTTACCAACAATGAGGAACATTAGTGACAAATTCATATGAAACTAACACCTGGAAGACTACAGCTCAAACACTCAGGTTTTTGTCTAGAAAGCTTGATATTCACACCCTGCTACTGTCAGGTTAGCACACACAGTGGTTTGGAAACAAAAACTAATACTAAAAAGAATAGAAATGCCTCATTTTAGTGCTTTGTCTACCCAAGAATTGAGCTAGGTAAGGTATATGCTCAGTCCCTCTGGACAAAAGAAGCCTCAGAAAATTTCAGAACATGACGTCTTGAACCAAGGGATATGGAGGAATATGTACCTCCTCCACACCCATCTCAACTTACATGGCAACAACGCCATGAAGAATCCCAGGAATAATTTCCCACTATTAAAAAAAAAAAAAAATTAGTAAGGCAGGTTCAGGCACTCCAAGTATTTCACAGGCCAATTTTAAAACTAAATGACCATTCTAAGCTTTGCTTAATGTCTCTAAAAGCCCTGTATTGACCAGCGAGCTGCAAGAGCTGTAATCTGAATGCATGGTCTTACAGGATGAACATTAAAAGCCTTTGTAGTCAATAAAAACACATTGGTTAACATGCATACAATCAGCAATATAACACACAAGTTCTCTAATTAACTATTAACATACACAAAGAATATGCAAAAATCACCAAGGCAGTTAATTACTATATAAATCTTGTTTTAAGGCTGCCTAAATCTCCAGCAACTGGCCAAAAAAAAAAAAAACCCAAAAAAACACAACAGCACAGGAATGAAAGCTCCTGGAAACTCTGTCAGCAAGAGTTCTGTTGAGTAGTTTGTATTCTAGAACACTGTGTATACTCCCTAAGGTACAAAAGATTCCTAATAAATTCCTGAATTAAGACTGACATTGTAATTAAAATGTTTACTGCCATATAACTATATTAAATATACTTTCTTCAGATTATAAGTAAACACACGACTACATATATTCAGATGTAGCAAAATAAAAAGTTGTTCTGATTATATTAGTCTACATACTACAGAAGTATGACAAGTATAGAACTTCGAACTTTGTGCAGAAAGGCAAAAAAACTGCCTTGAGCAACCTAAGTATTTCTGACAAGTCTGTAACATAACTCTCGATGATCTGTTATTAAAACTACACCCAACCTCACTTGCTGTAAGGTCTACTCACTTCAAATTCCACACATTTTCTAAAATAGCCCATACAATTATCATGGAATGGCTAGAAGAGGACTACAAAGATCATCTAGTTCCAACCCTCCTGCCAAGGGCAGGGATACCTTTAACTAGACCAGGTTACTCAAGAGTCACATCCAACCCAGCCTTGAACACCCCCAGGGATCTGGCATCCACAGCTTCTCTGGACAACCTATTCCAGCGCCTGACCAGCCTCACAGTAAAGAATTTTTCCTAATATCCAATCTAAACCCACTTCCAAGTTAAACCCATTCCCCCTTGTCCTGTCATTACATGCTCTTGTAAATAGTCTTGATACATCTTTCCTGAAGGCTCCCTTCAGGTACTAGGAGGCCACAGTTAGGTTATCCCAATGCCTCCTCTTTTGCAGGCTGATCAGTCCCAATTCTCTCAGACTCTTCTGACAGGAGAGAAGCTCCAGCTCTCTGATCAACTCGCTGTCCCTTCTTTGGACTTGCTCCAACATCTCCATGTCCTTCCCATGCTGGGAACCCCAGAGCTGGATGCAGCACTGCAGATGGGGTCTCAGCAGAGCAGAGGGGCAGAATCCCCTCCCTGGCCCTGTTGGCTGCGCTGCTTTGGATGCAGCCCAGGACACGTTTGGCTCTCTGGGCTGGGAGTGCTCATGGCTGGGTCATGTCCAGCCTCTCACCCACCAGCACCCCCAAGCCCTTCTCAGCAGGGCGGCTCTGATCTGTCCATCCCCCAGCCTGTGCTGATACCAGGGTTGCCCTGACCCAGTCGTAGCACCTTGCACTTGACCTTGCTAATGATGAGATTCCCATTTGCTTTAACATAGAATATTAAGGCTGCTCTAATACAACATACATAAAGAGAAATGGCTGGAGATTCAGCTACTACATATTGCACCTACGGAAGTGATTCCAGAGAGCCCTGGAGCAGCAGAGCTTCCCTTGAGGGCAGTCCAGCGAAGCTCAGAGCACTCAAGGCTGCTCCCCACACCCGTTCCAGGACCCCTTGTGCCAAGCTCGATATGCGTGCAGGGACACGCAATCCCGATGGCAGCGCGGGGAGGCGGCTCCTACCTTGCCACCGATGCGCACTTGGGCCTGCAACTTGGCCAGCTTCTCCTGGTTCATGATGGTCTCCTTCATCTGCGGAAACAACAGGAGCGCCCGGAGCAGGCGGGTGTGAGAACACAGGTGGGGGCAAGTGGGCACACGGGGCTCTGCAGCCGCCCCTCACCGCACGCCCACACGCGTCCTCCGCGGCAGGCGGGCACCTCCGCTACAAGGCCGGGAACGGTCTCAGACCGCGGGCAGAGTGGCCGAGCCCAGCCGAGCTTCCCTTGAGGCCCAGCCCGTAACGGCCGTCCCTTCCTCCAACCACCACCACCGCCCCCCCTCCGACCCCGGGCGAGTCACGCTCCCCTCCCGGCCGCCCCCTGCCGCCCC
>VWZW01000331.1:81231-143659 GCA_013397115.1 Edolisoma coerulescens | reverse complement strand
AGGCTGTCCAAACTGGGTATTCCTTCGTCGGGTTGGGGTCCGGCTGCCCAGCAGTGAAAGGACACCTTCCGGAACTCCTCCGAGATGGAGTAATGCGGTTCCGGATTACTGGGACTAACCCCGTCCCAGTTCGTGGCTTCTGATCTTCGACGTTCAGCCGCTCTAAACACGGCGAGGACAGCGACACCACGGGACTGCATGAATGTTTTCTGGATACCACGACGGTACGTATCTGTTCGCGGGATATTTTTCCTGTCGATCAGTGTTCAGCTTCCTTTGGCTCCGAAGACCACATGGCAAAGCACGCTGGAAAATGGAACTAGATATATTTGTGACTGTTCATCTCATCTACTAGAAAAACTTCTCCCCAATGACTGAAATCTCATGTCGAGGCAGAATAATCTCAACCACATTTGGTTTTATAGTAAATTAATACTGTAGTATATATAGTTGAACGGAAAGTCGAAAGCCAAACCAAAACCCTTGTCAAAATAAATACTCATCAGCAAATATTTTGATTATTTAAAAATGCTTTAATAAGGGTCTAGAATTTCAAAGAAAAAAATTATGAGAGAGAAGTGGCGTGTCAGCCCCAGCTCCACATGTCTCCCAGCTCATCCCAGAGCGAGAGACGAGGCGTTGATTAGTCTGCATTGTGGGGGGTTATAGGAATAAACCCATGGAGTTTTATTTGCTATTATCTCGTTCAGCGGCTCGTACCACTCTCCCAGCCTCCAGTTAGGTGTGAGGCTCCGCATCGGGAAGGGTACAGGTTAAAACCGAGGTTCCAAAACCATCTCTATCTGCCCAACGCAGTGAAGATGCACTTGTGTGCGGGGCAACGGGGGCCCGGGATGCCCCTAGCGTGTTGTGGGGACTCAGCTGGTGCCCCCTTTTCATGGGGAGAAGTAGCACTACGGCTCTTCCCGCTCTTCCCTCGGCTGCGCAGGCTGCGTCACCGGCGCTTTGCCTTCTACGGCTGCGATAAACAGCCCGGGGATTTCTCAGTGCTCTGATCCGCAGGGCTGGAACCCTGAAATGTCCAAAGCTGGCACGATGCACTAACTGAAACCTTTATAAACTTGTTTCCCTTTAAGTCTTTATTAACTACCCCCAAGGACTTTGGTTGATGCTGCTTCTGCTCTTGCACGGCGGTGGTCTGGCACCTCCACGAAGCACACATGCTAAACAGATTAACATGCTTCGGCTGACCCGTACTTCACAAACCGGGGATAGAGTTTCTCCAGCTCCATGTGGAAATTAACCTACATGTAGCAATGGTCAGCTGCAAAGAGGGAGTTCCCAAGCAATCTAAACAACCTACAGTTCTTTGTTACTTTTGGCCTTTCCTCTCCCTTTCCATGATTAAATATTTATTAAAATAGGAAACGATTTTTTTAAAAAGAAAAATAAAAGGAAGAAAACCCCAACCCAACAACCTTCTTCCTCCCCCTTGGCCCCTCTTCCCCTTTCGCTGGGCTTATTCATATACTTGCAAGAGCTTTTTGTGCCGGTGCTTTTTTATTTCTTGTTTTAAAAACGGAGGNTTTTTTTTTTTTTTTTTTTTAAAGGCTAAAATCTGAGTTGCATGGCTTATTAAGTGCTCTTGAAAGGGAGGTTAAAAGCCCAGGTTTGGGAGTGTTATCAATGTTTGAAGACTTCGGTCTCTGATGTCCCCCCTCCCGTCATTTACATTTGAAAACATCCAGAGGTAGAGCTGTTTGTAGATAGTCAAGGAAGGAGTTTCTAGCATGCTAATCCTTCCACTTTCCCTTTGACAGCCTCTTCGCCTTGTGCCTTTGCGAGATCGATCCGACACCTTCGCCCCACGGCTGCATGCTCCAAGTTTTCAGAGGGGAAGAACAACTACAAATAACTGTTGGCTTGTGTCACACGAGGCTGTCATGGTAATAAACACACGGCTTCTCCCCCAGGAACTCCTAATCCTCCCTGTGTGGCTCTAGCCCTGTGGATAATATCATTACAGGACTAAACAAATAAACAGTGTATCCGAATCAAGCGGGAGGCACTGGGGACCACAATTCCTCTCTGCAAAGATGATACACGTAAATCTACACTCACGGCTTGGAGAGGATCCAGTGGCTATGAATAGCTGCTCAGTTCTACAGCACTGGCTGTGGGCTGGGAAATGGTTCTGACCCTCCTGCTCTGTATTTGCTGCAATCAATGTGAGCTATTCAGGGCTGTGTTTTCCTTACTGTCCTCTGCTGGGAACATCAAGGACCACTAACACGTTTATGAACCCGGGCTCGGGGAAGACACTTTTACAGCGAAGTTGGAGTATTAAACCCAGTGACATGAAGGAGAGGTCAATGTGCTTCTGCTAACCAGGAGCTGGAATTTCTTATGTGATTTCCTGTTGTTCTGGCTGCTGCCTTGTATTTGATAAACTTGCTCACATGCTGGGATGCACAGTCATATTCTTCTTGGTCCTATAAAAAATATAAAAATTAAGGCTAATCCATCTGCAATCAACGTCTAACACATACAACCAAGACATTTTAATTGCACTCTATAAATTCTGGCTTCAGGTTGCTATAAAAAACTTGAATGGCATATTGTGAATATCAGCATTTACATATCTTGTACCTTCCCACCCCCAACCTACATACATCAAACTTTTCTTATGAATCTGGGTACATGTCATAAATATTCCAAATCCCTAGACATTTAGCATCCTCACCCTCCACAACTGAAAACTGATCAATTGTATTTCAATGCAGTCTTTTTTCTATGCACTTTTAAGAAGATTTAGTTACGTAAGTCTGTACACTTTTGGGGAGAGAGATGTTTTATTACTTCACAGACAGAGAGGAATAAATTGTGTTCCTATCTGTAAAGTCTCTTAGCAAGGATTGTTCTGAAATCTGTATTCTACAACTACAAATGTTGGGAGATGTTCAGTTCAAATGAAATACTTCCCTTTTTTTTTTTTTTTTTTCCTACTAACAGCAATAAAATCATCACACCCAAAGTGTGCCCTAAAGCATGGGCTCCTAAGGAGTTGTGATCTTTCAGAATTTTTATTGACATTATCTTAGACTGTACTGCAGAATTCTTCTGCCAGGAACTTCATATCCTCTATGGCTACTGCTTCCCTGGGAGGTGCATTCAGGACTGTACTGCTCAGGATGTAATTTATGTGCTTGACTCCTTGTTGGTGCCCAGCAAAGGTCTCTGAATAACCATCCAGACCGTGTGACTTGTGACTGCATTGAGGGTGCCCTGCATCACAAAGTGGAGAGGGAAGCAGCTCCTAAAACTTCTGTGCTCTAACTTGTTCTGTAATGTGGTTGGTGAAGCAAGAAAGAGGCACTTAGGCCCCCTATCAGCTTCTTTCCCAGGGAAGTAGCATTTCCCTTTTCTTTCTTGCCTTCCAGCCAAGCTCTGGCCTGCCTTGTTCCTTACTTTGATTTTGGTCCTCCCTAAAGCTGACTTGGCCACTGAAGCAGATGTCACCCTGTCTCTGTTGTTACACAGTGGTCCCTGGAATGGGGATTGTTCTTGCTTTGGAGGACAAGTTCCAGACATTTACTGGAAATTTTAGTGACAGAGTGAGGAAGGGGGGAAAAAGCAATGCCTAGCTGCCCTTTCTACAAATTGGGATTTAGAGTCAGAGTCCATTTCCTCAGCACACAATCATGCTGAACCTGGGAAAAATGAGCCCCTGATAAGGTAACTGTCAACCCCATCTTTTGTTAGTGCAGTGACAGACAGAAACATCCTGAAATTGTTCTGAAGAGAGATCACAATTCATTTTCTTGGGACATGCTGAAAATAGGACTAAAATTTTTGTGTCATTGTCCAGGGACATAACTCATCTATTAAAACCAAGGGTTTAGCAGTTCAGACCACAGGGGAGGAGAGCTCAAAGAAGAAATCAGATTTATTCCCTTAATAAGATGAGTTCAGAGTCAGGAATATTTTCTTAGCATGGTTCCTTGCAGCCGTCAAATCACATGGGTGGTTTTAAGATCCGCTTTGCCCTTCCCAAGCTGTGCAAATTCCTAATGTTAGTCCAGGCCTTCTTGCTGGGGAGATTATTAGCATGGGAAAGCTATCACTGAAGAGGAGAGCATGCAGTTTTCCATCCATCAAGTGCAATGCAAGGGGACAGTAGTCAAAGGAACCAAGTTGCCGAAGAGTTACTGGCTCCCACTGCCCTTTTCCATTAATAAACCCCACCACAGCAGGATTGGCCTTGGTCTCCTTTCCATTGTCATAAAGTTGGAATCAAAGAACTTGACAACTTGACTGCTTTTATTGGCAAAACTTTCGTTCCATCAGTGACGTCAAAATGCAGGAGGTGGCTGAGGGTTCACCGGCAGCTCAGAGCAGAGTGGGCTTTCTGGGTGAAAGGAGCCTTCTGTCAATGCCCCTCCTGAGACACTTAGGTTTAAGGAAATGTTTGTACTGCTCTAGAAAAAGAACTGGCCGGGTGTTTTTCTTTTGTGCTTAGGTACTCTGAAAGAAATTCCTGTGGGCACAATTATCTCACATATGGTGAGTCAGAAACAAAACAAAAAAAAGCCAAAGGGGAAAAAAAAGAGGGAAGAAGAAAAAAATCAAAGGTCACTTTGATGCTTTGGCCCAGCACAGGAAAGGAGAAAATCCACCTTGGAGGGTACAACTTACTTGAGGAGAGCTGGAAAACCATGATCAAAGCAACAGGAAACTGAGAACAAGCAGTGGCCCAGTTAAAACCATTGAAACAAATCCCAGTCTCTGCAAACCATAGGAACAGGGCGTCAGCATTGCAAATGAAATGGAAAGTGTGTGTGTGTAGATGTGGTGAACTTCACAGGACTGTATCTGCTGCACCCAACAGTTCACCTGGAATGAAAGAGGAATTCAATGGGAAAGAGCTTGCTCACTACTGCCTGCACTGTTCACTGCCAGCTGCTTAATGGGATCTTACTTAGATCTTAGATGTGATGCTGCACTTAGTCCTTGCAGCATCTCTGTGGCAAAGGTTAAAGCAAATTAAAGCCTATGCACAGAAGGGAGAGTAAAGCTTTACCCCTAGCCTGTCAATGGCAAGGAGAAAACCTATCGACTTTGTCAAGCCTCCTCTGATAGGAGGCAAAGCAGAATCAAGGAGAGATGTTGCTTCAGACATATTACCTGTGCAGGGCAGTGGTACCTACTTGAGTCCAGTCACCAGCAGGGATTAGTTTTTCTCCCACGAAGAAGTTTCTACCTGTTTTTAAAACACAAAGATTTCACAGTGCCAGGAAAATCTAAAACTTTTTAAAAATAATTTTTTAATCTGAATTTAAAAATCCATTGTAATTTTGTGGTTAAGTAATTGTTTATTATGCCACAATTTAACTGATTAGATGCTCTCATTAATACTTGTGTTCATTGCTGGAGAATGGCCTGGCCACTTCACTACATCTAGCTTGTCACATGAATATAAGCCTCTTCCTGCACTTGTATTCAAATTTGCTTCATGTCCAAAGTGTTTTATTGCCTGTCCATATTTAAGCATCAGTGCAAACTCCAGAACTGGGAAATATGGGAGTAAAGCCTCAATTTCTACAGTGCTGGCTGCTATATCTCTTCCTCCATATGGGCAAGACCATCAGGCTTTTTCCTAGAGGACATTGGCTGTGTGCTAGAACACACCTGTAAAACTGGTATCAATGCATGCATGGATGGATCTGGGACTGTGTCTGAGGTGTTTTCCTAGCTGTGTTTACTGAATGGGTGTGGGTGAAGCCCTCTAATCAGATCATCAGCAGGTGCACAGTATTCTGTCAGGATACCCGGCCTCAGTGGGATCACCCTAAGGATGAGGTGGTGTAAGGCTAGCAGCAGGGAATCATAGCGTGCCACAGTCCTTCCTTGTCACTAACTGCAAAGGACATAGCAGCATCTTCGAGTTTCTGCTCAGAGCAATAGGGTGTGAGTCAGTCTACCATCTTCTAAAGCTTCCAACAGAGCTTATTAGATTTGGTTGGTGGGGTATCTAGTACGTGGTAGATTATCAGTTTCTCTGGCATGTTTTTCTCTGGGTTTGGCCCTGACATTGAGGGCAAATCAATAGATATAGTTGATATTTAGATTGTCTATGTTTTTAAGAATTGCTCATTTTGTTCTTTCCATTGTAAGTAATAGAAAATTATAGCTGTTTTTATTAAAAGAAAATATGAAACAAAGTGCTGACTCACTATTTCGTGTTTTAAATGTGTCTCCCCCTAAAATAAAAATAAAAAACCCCCCACTCCATACCCAACAAAAAAATCCAGCAACCCCACTCTAAAAACTTGATGAAGGGACCAAACGATGACCTGGACCATATGTTTGAGTGGGCTTCACCAGTTGCCTGGGTCCCCTCACCTCTGGCGTCACACTCCCAGGGTTTTGTTCCTCTGCTGCAGGTGTCATAGCAGAGGAAGGAGCCTGGCCTTCTTCCACTGCATGCCAGTTACTGCAGCTGGGTTAGCAAAACTGCAGAGAAAAGCAAAGCTGCCAGTTTCCCAGGAGATCCAATGAGCTGCATAATGGTGTGCTGCTTGGGCTCTCAGATGGGATGGCAGTAATTATTCATAATTCAGCTATGCCATTACAAAGCCCTGTGAAAATACATTCCTTAGGTCCAGCTTATCTAATGCAAACTCCCAATCACAAGGCCAAAAATCACCTCTGCAGTAACTACACAGACTTTTGGATGTGTGTGGTCAGGCCCTAGTCATTGGGCTTGAAGATGAGATAAAAACATGGAGCACCTTTATTCTTTTAGACCTTTCTTTTGTCTGACAGTGATGGAGTTCTTATTTTGTTTGATCCATTTGAGGAAAGTGATTATCTTGTATCTCTGATCTCCTTAGTAGTAAACGCCAGGGAAGACATGTCTGTCATTGTTTTTAATAATAATTGCCTATTTTTATTACAGTCAATTAGTTTCTGACCAGAGGAAAAAAAACCTTCTGTGAAGAATTAAGCTGCATGAAAGGAGTATTAATAGTGAAGTTTGTGCAGAGCAAAGTCTGTGGATTAACTGTTTTTCACTAAGGAGCACCGATTTGAAATACATATTTTCTCTCCAATATGGTCACTAAACCTGTGTACATCCACTAGGAATGCATTGGCTATAATGTACACAGATGCAATGGAACCCAAAATTTGCCTGATACTTCCGTAGCTGTGATTCTGATATAAATATGAATGCCTAGCTTTCAAGAGCTGCCTCACAGAAATCATAAGATTGTATCCTGCATGTAACTGCTGCGCATGTGTAGAAAAGTTGCACGGTTTATTTTTCTGGCATGGAACTCTCTTTAATATGAGATTACTTAATTGAAGAAAACATTTCTTGGCATGTTGCAAATCAACATTTGAACCAAATCTTCTCCTTTTGCGTAAGGAGAGGATGAGTGCACTCTAGCCTGTTTAATCCATGTGGAGCTCAATGAATTAACTTTAACTACTGAGGCATTTGATTGGTAAAGCATAATGTTGCACAGTGTGAAGCAGCTTGCCATCAGTTAAACAGTTTTGCTCAGCCAGATTGCTTTGATAATTATTCGTCTTATGGGGGTCGTCCATAATTCCTTCAGATAGTCTCTAGCTCCACAGGCAGAGAAACAGCAGTGTAGACAGAGAGATTAGTTCAGATAGTACAGGTTTTTATAAATACCTATGGTTGAGTGTTGCTGTACATTGTCCTTCGGGTATACTCCGTATGAGCTTATGCCAACTTTAAGTATTTTTTAAATATATAAATTAAAAACATATAATTGTATATATAAATATAAATATGTATTTACTAGAATCTCTTGGTAATAATATTTATAAATTTGGAACTGTGATGGGTCAGCTTCCTGGCAACAGGAGATATCAAAAGGAGCTAAATTTATTGAGATCAGAAGACTACACAGTATTAATGCCACTAGTGTTAGAACTCATTTTCTCTGAAATTACTTCCAGCAAGCTGGCTACCTTCCATTATGAGTTGTAAAGCAACAGAAATATGTCACAATTTGGAAAATAACTGGAGAAAGGAGGTGATGCAAAGTAGGTCCTTTGCACAGTAGCATCCTTTGCACAGCATAATACCAATACTTTCCCTGGGGAGCCTCTCTGCCCCATGTTCACATTTTACTGAAGGTTATCCTGAGGCATCCTGGTGTCATCCATCGTTGTCATTCAGTGGTCCTCTGAGTATGGCAAACTAGAGAGTTTGCTGGCTCTGAGAGGCTCTCAGAGGGAGATTGCTGGTCACAGCCTGCTGTGGTCCAGAAGAACTCAAAGGCTCTCATTTTGGACCGCTGTTTATAGGGTTGCAAGAGACTGGGCTTTAGTCAGAGTAATTTTCCATCCTGGCCACAATTCAGGTTGGTAACTTTGAAAGTTTGATAACAAAAATATTATTCCACTTGGGTTGTTACTGAGGCAAGAAAAAATAAGTCTCCAAGACTATTCATTAAAAAAAAAGCAGCTTATTAGAAAATGCGTTTCTGGGAGCAGACAGCTAGTAAGCTCAAAGGAACCTGAGCCCGGGCACTGTTCATCAAGACCAAAGTCTAATGAGCATTTCTCAGATCATAGTGTGGCCTTGGGATAGGGTGGGGGTGTATGGGGGAAGTACACCATCACAGCATGTTTTCTTGAAATTTATTTTTCTTTGTTTCTTAATTTGCTGCTTTAGGATTGGCTATTTGGTTACTCTGTATATGTCTCACGCCTACGTTATGGAATTTCCCATTCTCCCTATGCCAGGCCTTACTTTGTAGTATTTAGCCACCCTGGTGACTCCACTTCTGAGAGTTAGCAGTCCCCAAGAGACAGGATTCTGCAGAGTTCCAAATTTATCTCTGCAATGATGACAATCCAAAACACAAAACACAGCAAGAACTGCATATTCACTAGCCCCACACCAGCTCCTAGCAGGTGGCTGGGAGTCACACACTTGGAAGTTGTTGGACTGCTGCTTGATGTCGTGGTCTAGTCATTAAATCACAAGAAAAATACCTGTTTGTCAAGCGCAAGGCTTGTTCTTTCTACTTCTGCTGATTTTGTAATATGGGGACAGCATTTGTCTTTCTGATTATTTTTGGAGAGTCATTAGTTAGTCAGGAACTGAAAAATAGCCGTTGGTAATAAACCCTTTCACATTTGGAGAGACTTAAGATGCTTCTGCCAGTTAAAATATTTTTAGTTCCCAGCTGTGCCAAAAGCAAAAAAATATAAAACCATTAGGAATCCTCTAATTACACATGCAGTTCTTCTCAGTTTTTGTGTGAAACCTATTTTATAGGTTTAAGAGATATTAGTAATTTTAAAGTGCAATCCTTACTTGTAGCTTGATATAAAAAACCACATGAACAAATTAATCAAACCTAGCTATTCATTGCAATGTGTTGACCAGCAAAGCACAAGCTGGACGCAGAATTCCATACAGTTCCCATGCAGTCAATATATTATTGTTTCTCAGAGCTATGATAGTATAAGCAGCACTAGAAAATATTTTCTATAGTTGTTTTATTGTCTTATAAAATGTAACAGCTTCATCTATCACCTTATCCATAATCTCCCAAAGCGGTCCGTTTTGTTTTCCAGAGCTTTACTGAATGAAGAGTTGTGCTTGCTTATTCCATTTTACCTCCACATTACTTGAGATTTTTTTCCTTTCCAGATTTAACACACAGAAAAGGACTGAATATTCCACCAGCAGCTCTTGGCTTTCTGCAGTGTTCCGAGACCTCTCAAGCATCTAAACTGGAGTTTAGAGCTTTCATCCTTTTGCTGTACACAGGCCAATATTTGCAAAAATACCACAGGGTTTAATTTCTGCCTGAAGTGTGATGCAATTGCACCTTTTATCTGAACTTTGTAGCTATTCCTCACTCTTTTCTTTTACTGTCTGTAACCATTCATCCTAATCAGTTAGCCATAATTTTTAGGGCAATAGAGGAATGCCATCCAGCTAGCTATTGTTTTCTTTTCTAGCAGGCAAAATGGATCTTACCTCTCCAGCCTCTTCTGTGTTTCAAGGCTTGAGTACCAATCCAATTCCAGTGACTGCAAGAGTGATCATGCTAAGTTTTGGAAAACCTTGTTTGTACATGAGTAGTGCTTTGCATGAGTTTCTTGCTATATGAAGCTCTAGCTGCAGGGTAAATAACAGGGTTGACAACGTTCATGAAACAAAAAGACGCTTGTCCATTTGTTTAGATGAGCAAATGTAAAATGTCAGAAACAACAACAGTCTACACCTGTGGCAACATGCTACAGAGCAGATGTAGCAGTCTCAGACAATGTCAATGGCACATGTTAAGGCTGAAGGTCTTGGATCTGAAGACAAAGGTCCCTTCCTAACATCAGCAAGTTTTCCGTTTCTCATGCTGTTGATGAAAGACCCATCCATTGCAACATGACACAGCCGAAGTAAACTCTTGGTTTGCACCAATGTACATACAAGCTGCATACTGCAATTTAGAGATGCTGCCTTCTTGTTGGATAGACTCTGTTAGATTTTCAAAGTAAACAGAAGGGAAAAATAACACTCCTGTAGAGTTACATGCTAGAGGAGGTCTAGCACATCAGCAGCTGACCAAAGCAAGGAGTTATGCCAGTGTTCCTACAGACACTTATCAAATTTGTTCCTGCTAGGTTAAACAACTTCATAAGCAACATGACAAGTGACTCAGTAACGAGACTGGAGACCTTGGTGCCCAGTAGAAAACTCACAGTTCACTAGGATATGGATATTACCTTATCAGAAGTTTGCCTTTATGGCTTTCTCATTTCAACTCAAGCTATAAACATGATAATCATTAACTTTTCTCTACTCAGAATACACTGACAGCCTTATTTGTGCAAGTCCGAGATGCTAATCAGTAATTTCAGGCCTGTAACCAGGACTGGTTACTAGTGAATACAGAGAAGGAGTGCAGAAAAAGAGGGGTTTTTTTCATGTTTATGGAACACAAATTTCTAACAACTCCCTTCAGCTGTTCTTTTTCATTAATCCATGAAAATAAAGGGAAAAAAAAAATTTGTAGAACAGGGAAAGAGGACTTACTCTTTCTCCCCCTCTCTCTCTCTGTCTGTATTTCTTATAGGCTCTTACTCCAACAGTTTCACTCCAGTCTCCATTTCTGTTAGACTGGCCAGCAGTTTGTGAAATCATGACATAAGGCAGCTTGCTCAGAATTTTCCAATATTCAGCTGCAGCAGGCTAGAGAGCAGGTTAAAAAAAATAACAAGGCAAGCCAGAGGTCTAAGCCTCAGACTGAAGGGACTGAAGGAAGATATAACTCCCTGCTCAGAATGGGAGGAGGATTTGCTGCAGGTGTTGTAACTGGATGGTACAGCCCCGCTCCCCCACCTGGTGAGAAGATCTGCTCCAAACCACAGCTTGGCAGCATACTGAGCTGCTACTGGGGTGCTAGTGTTGTCATCACAGTTACCCGAAAAGGCTGGAGAAAACAGGAAAAACACATTTTTATTCATTCATATGCACCTTTAACTCTGCTTTGAAGTGTAGCTTTGGCTTCAGCTGTACTTTGAGAGACCTTGATGTGTAGGAAACATAAATCCAGTTCTAGAGCCACATGATTCGAAATAAAATTAATATGATAGAAGTAACTTCCAAGTTCGTTTGTCTTTAGAGCCAAATAATGCTTGTAACTGAATACAGAAGCAGAGCATGGTACAGAACAAATTCACAGAGGCTGCTGTGCCTAAGCCATGTTCAAAGTTTCTTGGGCTTCCTTCCCAAAGAAGCCCACAGGCCATCCAAGAGGTCAGTGCAGCTGAAAACTGAGACTGCCGGTGGAGTAGACGGAGGGAGAGGGAGCTCAGGCTGAGAGGTACTTGTTGCCTCTTTCTATTTGTTGGAGTGCTGAGAGTATTGCTTATGAATAGCAGCTCAGCCTTGGGCCAGTCTAGAGAAAAGATCAGTAAAATGTATTAGTCATATGTGAACATGAACTTGATTTCAAAGTTACTTGGGATACGACGTATGAAAATAGAACAGAAAGTGCAGAAAACCATAGAGTCAGAGGCAGGAAGAGGAATTTAGCTGTTTTGCTTTCACTGCCTGGAAGGACATATCTGCCTGTCTTTCCTAGTGCCTTTGCTGCTCTTGAAGTAAGTTAGGCTCCAACCCATCTGGCTGATACACTTGGAATAAAGCTGTGAGAACATAAAATACAAGGTTTACCCAGTCAGACAAAAGTGTCCACACAGTTTCATATCTTACAACACATTCTAAGGGAAGGATACAGGAACAAAACAATACTCCCATGTGAAGCTCCAGCCACTGGCTTGTTGTTGGAGGTCCTAATGTGAGCCAGACTCATCTGAGAGGCACTCAACTAGATAACTCACCTGCCAGGCTACAATGATCACAGGTTGCCCTGTGCTCAAAGGGTCCTCCAGTCTCTGTGGTCTTTACAAGCAGTCCGACTAGTCCTGAGTTTCATAGTTGCCCTAGACCTTTTCAATGCTGTGGGTCCTTTGGTCACTGTGAGTCTCAGGATGCTGTTGAAGAACCTCTGCTGGTCCCTGAACTCTCTGGCCCCTGCAGGTTGCTCACACTTACATGAGCCCAAGACATTAGTTTTTTAAGGGCTACCTACTGGGCTTCACATGCTGCTCTTTTTTGGCTTTAATCATGTTTTAATTCATTAATGAATGTGTTTCGGTGACAGGATGAATAAGCAGGGAATTAGGGCCTTTCTCACAATCTATTCAAGGGGCAGACTTAAGGCCGAGTGACCATTTCACAACTTGGAATCCTGGCATTAGAAACATTATTTTAGCGTGACTATGCTATTCATTACTGCTGGGTCCCTTCCCTTGTTTAACTACGTGAGACACCACGGGGTCCATTGTCTCTAATACTAAGAAAGCTGGGAAAAGGAGGCTTCATCATAATATTTTTCCCTCAGTTTTGCAGAACTGCTTTCCCAAAACTACGATTGTAAGAATGGAATTTGTTTCTTGTGGGATTCCAATAGCAAGCGGATGCACAGTGAGGAAGGCATGGAAAAAAGCCTGCTTCAAGCACGACCGTCTTCAGCTGTTCGGTGTTTTGCTCAGTACAGCTTCCACAGCATTTGAAGAGCCAACACAAATGAGAAAACCCCTGTGCAAGAGCTAATAATCTTAGATATGACTTTTGACTGAACTTGTCTGACTAATGTTCTTTAAAGCAAAACCCCGTGCTTACCAAATCCAACTTGGAACAGTTTCTTTGGCCCGTAGTTCCCTGGCATTCAAATACTGGTATTTAAATATCACACCAAAGAACTTGAGTAATTCTAACTTGCATCAGTTCCAGGCTTTCCAATGACAACACTGTTTCGCATTGATTATTTTTCTGAAAGACTGTTTCTCTAGGATATATTGAGGCCAAATGCTTCAATGGATTCAATCAACACAGCATCACTGAGCCCAGTGATGCAGAGCTAGTTTGTCTCAGCTGATAATCTGGCACATTTGTATTCCTGCCTACTTTTTATGGGATTAAAGCAAATCTAGCTGCTCAGGTTATGGCTGAATGTCTGTAGATGCCAAGCCATTCGACCATGACAGCCTACGTTCTGAGTAACTAATTGGGGTAGCTTCAGAGCTGCTGTGCAGAGTGCTCAAGGTCAGAAGGTGAGGGACAAAATACCCGCTAAGTGAGAGATTAGAATATAATAAACAGTTCTCCAGTGACTTTGAGTATGAGCTTTTGCCATTAGAAATACACTTGCCTTTCAAAAACTTCACCTATAACTGTCTAAGCCAAGATTTGCATCCTATTGGATATGCGCATAGTCTAAAAATTCAGCTGCAATGAAAGAAGTGTTTGGTCAGGGTTACAGGCTTGAATTGGGAATGATGTCTTCAGTGGGAGTGAGGTCTTTGGCTTCAAATTAAGAAAATGTCAGTCTTTCACCAAGTATTTTGTAACATAGATCTGGTAGTATTTTTGGGGTTGTACTTTTCTTTTCCTCTTCTGGCAACTCTAACTGTTTAAGGAGTTACAGCTCCCTGCTGCTCATTCTGCTGTGGTGCAGGAAGAGCCAACAGAACATGTGCCCACCCCTTTGGCAAGTTCTCTGCAAAGCCCAGTTAAGCCACTGATGAGAGAGGGTTTCTCTGTAACACACAGAGCAGCAGCAGTACACAGAAAACTTGTACCTCAGTAGTGATCCAAATTTCTCTGCTGCCAAATAATACCAAAATTATTTGGTGTAGTTACTATTGCAATGACTCAGTATCTCTTTTGTTGGTCCTGGACACCTTTCTAAAGCCAGTTTTGTCTGTTTTCTGAGCGGCCCAACTCTGACCTTGCTTGCCCCCATTCCTCTCCATGGACTATAATGGGTTTGGAGAAATAACTACTGTGAAGGATTCAAATGACACCACTATTCTCCACAGCTCACCAGAGGGGTTTAGCTGAAACCAGTGCCAGCATTTTCCTGTACTGACTTTGGTCTGATACCTTGCAGCAAGTGGCAGAGCTGTACCTTACACCTCCATGACTTCCGAATGAAGTATCTGAGATGGTGTTCTAAGCTGCTTTCTAACAGCTGTAGGGAAATCCAGGGAACAGTAATAGTGATGGAGAAATGAGGAGCTGGAAGAAAAATGAAGACAGAAAGAGGAAGAAAGAAAGGTGAAAAGAAAGGGAGAGAAAGACCTTGTGCACATTAGAGCGAGCAACTTTAACTCCTGTTTTATTCATGCCAATTATTCATCTCTCTTCTTGTCTCAGGATATAGCTCGTTCACCCAACGTAATTTGTCTCAAGTTTGTCCATTGCTTACAATCTTTTGAAGGCAGCCCTTGAAGGAATATTGTGATTGTCTTCACAGTAGTACAACGGGGTTAAATCAGCAGAGCTCTTCTTCCTTGAAGCACACCTGCTTGCAGGACTTGGGCTCTACTTTACCAGTTTGAAAGGGGTGGAAAAACCAGGAAGATGAGGAGATGGTGTCTGGTCACAGGTATTGGGACACATTTTGTTGAATGAGGTTGGCACATTGTGCTCAGGTCCTGTGCAAAATCTAGAGAGGCAGTGAGGAGGCAAGTATCAGCACCAGCAGTACAGGGGTGGAATAAAAACTGCTGAGGTCAAAGATGAGCCCATGCAAAAGGAAATGAAAGGGGAGGAAGGAAGGTGAGGAAGAACAAAAAAATTAGATGACCATGTATTGCTAAAGAGTAAGGGACATGTATCCTCCACATAGTTTAAATGGGGTTAAAGAAGTTTTCCCTCCCTTTCTGCAGGACCTTTTTCTTGTCAGGGGAACAGGGCAGACAACTAAGAATGAGGGTATGAGCATGGAAATTTGCAATCTCTGAGAAGGAACATGATACAGAGAGCACGAAGTGCTTTGGGAAGGGATAACTTTTTCCTGAATCCCTAATGAATTGAAAGATGAGACTGCAATTTGTGGTGATGAAATCCTGAATAAATGAGTTAAATCAAATCTAGTAGCATTTTCCCAGAGGAGAGCAAATGTTGTACATACTGTTTTAGGAAACAGGAAAGTGGCAGGCTGGAAAACTAGTCCTTTTAGTCTGACCTCAGCAGTATGCCAGTTCTAAGACAAGGATAACTACACACATGGAAGTTGGTGAAAAATAGGATTTGAGTTAGAAACAGGTGAAACAAGCAAGACTAAAAGAATGACTTTTTCCTTGCTAACTGCATTTCCAAACAAGGAAATAAGAAGGATTTATTTTATCTCCGCTTCAGGAAAAAATATCACATGGTCTTACACACGAAATTATCACAAGTTTATGTGAATAAGATACGGGAGCTAGTGAAAGATCAACCAGACAACCAAAGGAGCATCTCATTGGCTAAGGATTACTGAGAGAGCTCTTCAAAGATTAATCTAGAGCTAAACTTGTTTAAGGATTTAATTAATGGTAGAGAAAGTGACTTAGTAGAAAGCATGGAAATGTTTTAATGACATTTGTTATCAGCACAAAAGGAGAGGGTATGGTGGTGAGCCAGAATTTGTAGCATGAACACCTGAATTACTTTGGGTTTGAAGTAATAAAAATAGGATAACAGTCATTAGTGCTAATTTTAAGATCATGCATTTACTGCTAGGTAACATGGATTTTGCAATAAAAATTAGGATTGTAATTTAAAAATAACAGGAATAAAAAATAGCTATGGGCATGATATAGCAATGAATAAGTCAAGCACAGCTTATGCCAAAACTTACAGAATATGCCAAAAGAGGCATTTTCACTAGATAAAAAGGGACCAATGCTAATATCTCAGATACCAGTGTGGCCCTTGAAATAAAATGTGCCTTTCTGAGCACCCATGTGTCAGGAAGAAGGATTCAAATAAGAACAGAGGCCAAGAAGGGCTGACTTGGAGCACATTTAGGGGAAAAAGAACTGATCTTACAAGAGAAAACTAAAATTGCTCAACAGTATTTAGTCTAATGAAACAGTCTGAGAGAGGATCTACTTGCTGCTTAAGCAACCACAGGGCTGGCATTTAAGAAGGAAAAAATAGCTTTATGACAGCTTAATGGTGTTCTTATCAGAAACACACAAGTGTCTGAAATAGCTAGGAACAAGGCTAGGCTGGGAACTGGAAGAGGTTTCCTTAAATTAAGATGGGTGTGGTGCTGGAACAGGCTTCTGGCTGGAGCAGAAGAACAGGACCATACCTGCTTTTGGGAGAAGCTTGCTCAGGTCAAGAGAAGGATGACCTGAAGTGCACCCCAAGAAAATCAGGGGTGTTCTGAGGACTGATTTCTGTATTCCTAAATATTTTTATTCCTACCAGCTGATATCATCTGTTCACCTCCACACATAGGGAGCAACCCTGGGGAAGAATTATTTCTTAGACAGGCTCAATCTCTTTGGCTCTTCCTGTGTGGCCTTGAACTGCTCTCTATTTAGGGCATGTGGTGCAGTACCACAATCTAACCAAGGGTCTGTAAATGGTTTGCAAGAGGTTCCGTGAGAAAATTCTGTCTTTAAAATGTGAAATGTGTTTCAAATTTTGGATGGGCACAGAGATCATGTGACAACCGCTCTGCTTCCCAATTGGAAGAACATACCTCCTAGAACTGACTTTCTTTGCAAATACTTGTATTCGTATTCCAAGAATATTCTGACCTATATTCTTCAAATTTGCTGTGTCTGCAAATACTCCTGCTAGCAAATTCATCCTCTAAACTCTAGCCAAAAGGGTGTGAATGCAGCATGAAATAAAACCATTTTTTGTTCAATTGAATAGTCCTAGTAAAAATTTCAAGGAATACACATAGATCCTGGAGGGACACAGGAAACCAAGTGCTAGACAATCAGGAAGAGCAAGAAGAGGAACAGAGGGAGACAAATTGTATGAGAGAGCCTGAGGCATGTCTGAGGCAGGCTTTAAAAACAACAAGGAAAAATTTGAGTTGAATAGGGAACCACGGAGTCTGCCTGAGGATAATGCGAACGTTGATCCCTGACAATTGCAAAGGGGAGAATCCTGTGCATCCGGGTGAGGCCACACACAAGAAAATCCAACAGTTGAGCTTTGAGAAGCTGAGACATTTCCAAGGTAGAAGTCCAGGCTGTGGAATGGAAGAATGAGGTCCACAGCTGGTGAGAAATAGGGACAGAAGATATGGAAGAAGATGGATTAAGAATATAATAATAGTAAGAGGAAATATGCCAGTACAGCTGTCAGGAGGAGGTGAACCACAGGTGGGACCTGAGTAAGACAGGGAAGAGCAGAGCTGCTCAAAATTCCAAAGCCACGCTGGAAAGCTGGCAAGATTTGTGTGGTTTCAGGTTGAAAGCATGTAAAACCACTTGTACAACATATGCATCCTTGTAGGATTGAAGCAGAAAGCTTTGCAACTCTGAACTGAGTCTTGGGTATTTGATTAAGCCACAGACCAAGAAAAGAGTTCTGAAAGGGCAGATGGGATGCTAGGTTTCACTGATTTAAGTTTTCCTGCCTGTAAATGATGTAAGAGAGTAGAAAATTATATTTTTTTCTCTTCTCCAAGCATTTTTCTGGATAGCATTCCCTTTAACACAATCCCTTTCAATGTGAAAGCTTCCTTTTACCTCTGTCCCTTCCAGCTATTAAACACTTATGCTCTGCATAACTATGCAACGCTTAGGCATGTGTGCCCCCAGTGAGAGCTGGGGAATTCAGGTGACCACTCAGATTGCTTAAACTTTTTTGCAAATCATAAGTGCAGGTTGCATTTTACTCCTCCTCAACTCTCCTGCATTGAGTCACCAGTACCTAGTTTCTCTGACCAGCCTCTTTTGCCCAGTGAGGGGGATCTTTAGAGGATCTGAAGAAATCAAGGGGAGGAAAGTGAACAATGATTAGAGACTTCTGAAAGGGGCAGTGAGGAATTAGGGACTATACCCTTTGAAAATTTGCGTGACACTCCTTAACGGTCCCTGCCTCATTTTCCACTTGGCTGCTTTATGACTGAACTGTAAACTAAAAATGACATGGGCTCATTAATTTGGCAGCAACTGGCAAGATGTGGCCATTTAGCATATCCACAAAGCTATTGTTTAAGCCTGGGTCATGTCAAAGGGCAAGCTAAATATGACCGAACCTCTGAAAGGCTGAGTCTAGGAGTCCTAGAGCCTAAACCTTCTCCCTAACCTTTGCTTGTCTTCAACAGTGTGATCAGCTTGGGTTTTCAGGGGAAGGCTTTACATAAAGCTGTCAAGTTACTAGCAATATTATGTCAGTTTGATTTTTTTTTAAAGCAGGCTCAATTATATCATCCTCTTTTCACATCTGACAAGCGGTGCAAAAAGTGTTTGCAATAGCGGCTTCAAGGGAACGGAAATGCTTTGGCTGTGGATTACTGCTACAAGTCCAGAATATGAGGGGAAATTAAGCCCAAGCACTTTAAAATGTCAGATGACACAGAATGACTGCAAAACCCTCCGGGACATTGGTCTGACTGCATTTATTTGGTTTAGAGAGTAAGTGGTTAATCCCTACACTATCAAGGATTTAAAGTGCAGGGCGAATGGGCAGTTCTCATTTGCGCAGGCTGAAGGAGCCCATCTAAGCTCAGTATGACAAAGCCACACTGCAAACTGCAGGTTGAATATTTGTACCTATGTCCTCTACAGGGCAAAAAAAGTGAGTAAGAATGAAAACAAATGCAAAGACAAAAGCAGTTTTTCTCATTTCTTTCTGCCATTCTGCACTGCTGCCCCTCAGGTGTAGCAGAAGGGATTTCCTTTGTGTCTTTGGTGTGAGGTTTGCTCTCACTTTCCCTTGAGCTGGCGATAGAAAAAGATGACATCCCAGCCCACACTCTCCCTAGCCAAAAACTCCCATTTATTCAGGGGACTTGGAAGGAAGCCTTTCCCCAGCTGGTCCGTTCCTGTTTGGAACATCTACATCTGAAAATAATACCTCTGCTATTTATGCACGTGGTCCTGTCATGACCTCGTCTACCAGGATAGATTAACTGAATTTCTCCAATGTTTTCTTTACTTCCTGATGGCCACTATTGACTTTGCTGTGTGATGAAGGCTTTCCCTTCGAAGGAGCTAAATATGTATCAATGCAGAAAAGTTGGGATGCCTGAATGCTGGGGTGGTTTGCTATTTGGAGGATTTAAAATGTGATTTCTTCCCTTTTAGAATGAGTCACACTAGAGTAGAAGGGACAAATAACTTAAACTGGCATTTCCTCCTCGGTAACTAGACATTTTAATGGATTTTGCAGAAGGCAAATTACAGTTCTCAGGTGCCAAAATTTAAGTTTGCTCTGTAAACAAACAAACAAAAAAACCCAACCAAAAAACAAATTGAAAATGTAAATGCTGCACTCAGGCTTTGTCATGAAAAAAAATCTCAGCCTGGCTTCTCATGACTGTATTTAAGCTTAAAAGAGTGCAGTAATAATAAAACAGTCCTTTTTATCCTCAACTTCATATTCTGCTAAGCGTAAAATGCAAATGTTTTTCCATGCTAATTGGTTAAGTCATCTTGAGAAAAAGTTCTTCCTCATGTAAGTACCACATAACTCAAAATCTCTTTTTTTCCACTTCCGTTTTCTGATATTCCCTTATATATTTCTATTTTCTTTTTGGTGTTGTTTTGTTTTGGTTAAAAGTTCACGCAGGGTTGATTAATTTTAGCAAGTTTCCAGAAATGAACTGGGTTTTTATGCCCCAAGGAAATATTTTTTTTTGACATTTAACAGCAAAGAAAACTATTTCCTCTCCCATTCAAAGCTAACCATATTTAATTGGCCTAGAAGTCTGTTGCAGTTTGGAAAATGTTTGTGATATTCCATCTGTTTTTTCATCCAGTCATTTGAGTGAACCTGTGTTTACCCTCTCGTTGGGTTTACATGTACAATGATGTGGATACGATAATTTACTAGCTTGAACCAATGTTGGATCTTACAGGCTGTGTGGCTCGATAAACCTTTGTTACTCAGGTAAAAACAGCTCTGAACTTTTAGTGATGGTTTCATAATATCTCAAGTTTATTTTAACTGCTTGGACACATCAGCTGCATAATGATATGCACAACACAGAGATACACAGTGACATGCAGCTGTGCTTTGGGGACCACTTGGAGTACTTACTGGGGATATATTTGTTTGCTTCAGTGGACTCGAATAGTTTTCTATCTTTTGACCTTTGGTTGAAATTAAATAGTTTAATGCAACAAACAATCTCTGAATTCATAGGCTACCATTTACATCTCCCCCTGAAGATCATTAAGAGGCTTTAGACTTCAGGGTGACAAGCAATATATTTTGTAAAACAACAGGGATTTAAGATGCAGACATGTACAGATGTTGCGTTTTCCATACATTTTTGTGGTCAGATAGCAATGTTTGAAGATGTATGTGTGAGGTCATTTGAATTCACTTGGAGATGGGAGCTTCATAGGCAAAGAGACCATCTGGCAATCAGATGTGGACTGCAGGTAGACCTATTTGTTTTTAACTGAAGTCACTGGGGAATGAAAATGTCAAGTACCCTAACACTGCAGAAAAATGATAATCACTAACCACCCAGCACAGCGTCTGCTTAACCAGTCTCAAAAAAGTAATTCAGTCAATAAAGTAGGAAATTGCAGGCATTACAGCCCTTTTTCTCTTGTGTGTGTGTGTGCGCCTGCTCATATATGTATATATGCAAGTGTGTATATTTTGCCAAGTCCTTACTGGAGTGGTGAGACTTCTGGGTGTCTGCTCATGGTGGTCCACACAAACAAAAAGACTGGTAATTGAAGAAATTGCTCTAAAATCACTCAGCCTGGAGTGTCTGACAAGCTGCAATCAGTCTCTGACATGCGTAAATCCTAGTTTTTTGTATGTTATTTGACTCTGGTGGTAAAGATTTCTGGTTAACTGCTGCGCTGTTGGTTTCAGAATTGGAAGTCAGGATGTGCAGGAATGTAATTCAGGATGTCCCTCACTCCTCTGCCTATTCCCCTCTCCCAGCTTTCAGCTGTAGGTACTAAGATGGTGGCTGGAGGTATTGAAATGCTGGCACATAAGAGCTGAAATGGGCTTATTTGCTTTTCAGGTGCCAGAGACCACATCAAAGAGAAAAGACTGAACCACTGTGGAAAATGGGAAAGAAGACAACACTATATGGCCTGGAGACAGGGACTTCCTTCACAAGCTTTGGGTATATTTTCAGATATAAAAATGAGCCTTTCAGGCTTCTTTTGAAAGACAAAAAAAAAATAAATTTAACCACACAAATTGGTAAAAAAAATATTTCAAATTATGAATAGTATATGACTTGGTATGAGCACTTTCTGTATGAAATTATAATTCAAAGTACAACATCTGGCAACTGGTCTTACATCTACAATTACTTTAAGCACCTCAATATCTTGAGAGCTGCTGCTTGTATCATTGACTGGGGGTGACATTTTGAACCCTCAGACCGTCTGTCACTCTGAGTGATAGAATTTGGTGTATCTGGGCAAGGACTTCATAGTCACACACCAGCTGCTCATGGAACGATACCTATGCAGCATAACCTGCAAGTGGCACCCTAGTGATTAGCCTGGGCAAAATTCAAAGTTTAGACAAGCCCAGAGAACAAACAGAACTCTCAGATTTTAGACATGGCTGCAGGACTTCGTGGGAGATATTGGAAGTGCTGAGCAAAATGCTATGCAAAACCTAAAGCACGCTTCCTGTCCGCTTGGACAAGACACTCCTTATAAATTTATCTTGTTCCCTGGGAGAAAAACCTTACTCACCCTCTTTTTCTCAGTCTCCCAGGTATTTGAAGTTCTACAGACATATCTCCGTCTCTCTCTTGTCCTCGTTCATTCTTTTCTTCTTTCTTTCTTTTCTACTTCTTCATTATTTCTTTTCTACTTCTTCATTATTTCTTTTCTATTTCTTCTTTCTTTCTTTTCTACTTCTTCTTTCTTTCTTTTCTACTTCTTCTTTTCTTCTTCCCTTCCTTCTTTCTGAACATATCGTTCAGATTTATCCAGATGGTTATGAGGCCTTTGCCCCTTCTTGCTTTCTTTCCTTAATCTAGTTCCCTGATTCAGAGAAGCTTGCATCTGTTGTGGATTATTTTTGGTTTCAGAAAGGGACAAGGCCTTGCACTTGTCCTTCTCTTTAAAACATGTCTAATCTTCCTTCAGTGTTGACTCAGTTCCATGTTGCTCCTCTGCCTTGGTGATTCCAGTGAGATTCATCTGTTAATTTCTGATTTTTTATCCAATTTGGGCAGCATGAGGTTATCTTGAACCTAAACTAGGAGTTTAACACCATGGCACCTCTATGTCCTTTGGTGCATGAGCGGTCTTGATGGCACTCAGGCATTCTGAAATGTCTGACGCTTGCAACAAAATGTATTATGACCCGTATTATCACTTGGTGATAAATGACCAGGTGGGTTATCAATGAACAAAATCCATGGTATTTTTCCACAAAAAAGTAGTCTAGGATATGGCACAGAAACTTCAAAGCAGTTTTACCATCAAGTTATGGATACAAAAACCTTAATTATCTGCAAATAGTTTGTGGAACATGCTTTTAAAAATTACCATGGAGCAAAACAAAAAGTAGAGAGTTGATAAGGGTTTAGGTGTTTTCTTACGTGGCTGTGATACTAACAAAAATCCACCAAAACTCTTAATAGATATTTTTCTTCTCAGAAGTTTTGATTTTCCTGATTTTCAGGAGTAACCATTTCTTATGCAAATAATTTTATTAATAATTTTAAATAATCTTACTTTTTCTATGTGTAGTTGATCGGTTACTACTTTCTATCAGGAGCAGACAGTAAACAGATGAGGAGTCTGAACATGCTCTCTCACTGTCTAGCAGGAACAGGAGCCGAGCTCACTTTCCAGAGATGCAAATCTAGGCTGACCCACTAATATAGCAATCCCTAATGGAGTTATTCAAGACTTACACCAGCACGACAACAAATAGAATAAAGCCGGAAAACCACAACCAACATGATGTCAGGCAGTCATCTCCATAACTCTTGGACTGTGGCCTTGAGGGCTCCTTTCAGCACGGGGTGAGAAACATTGTGATGAAGTTTGCAAGGTCTCCAGCAGACTGTATGATTTGCTCATCTCTGGCTTGAGCCCATCTACTCATCTGTCAGCCTAACCCTCTCTATCTAATCTTTGTCAGATAAAGCTGCTAAGAGAAACAAAAATTTGTAATGAACATCAAGACCTCTTTCAAGAGAATCAATAATGGAAAGAAATGAAGAATTCCTTGGGTTTGGTTCTGAGTCCTTTGTAGAAAGAGCATATTACAAAAATTCAATACTTCAGTACACGCTTCAGGAGACAACTCCATCTAGATGGAAAGGAAGTTCTGTATGGATCTCCCATGACACATTAACAACAGTTGCAGTATGCACAAACATGCTCTTCTCACAGGAAGACAAGAATGTTATTCCTTTGGGATGATTTCTGTCTTGCTGAGGTTCAAACTTGTGCTAGTGTCTCAAGCTGGCTGGTGAAGGACAATATAATTTACTGGAGATCTTCCCTTTGCTTTTGTGATGATCTGTGTTGGTGTATTGGGCTGGAGGCAGGATTTATCTCAGAATCTGTCTTGTAGACCCAGCCATATATAGAAGTGCTCTCATCTGGCACACTTATTTGTACAGTATGTCTCTTTATGGCTTTTTAATAAAGAACAAGTTTCCTGGAATTTTCTTTGTTGCCCGTGGGGTAGGAACAATGGACTGATCCTGAGTCTTCTCCCGTAATCTTTTTTTTGCCCACAGAAAGCTCCATTAGTTGAGTTGATGCTTGGTTTTCACTAGAGTATATCAACTGGGACTATAGTCACAATATTTTCATCTCCTTACACACTTAAGTTAATTTTTAGAGGTTTTTTTTAAGAACTGACTGTTTTACTTATGACACATTTCATGAATAAGCTAATCTGAAAGAAAGTACCGGTTTAAATAAACTGTGAATTAATAGCAAACAACACACCGCCATTTTTTCAGGTTTTCTACATTAATGAATTTTAGGACTAGCTAAAAAGCAATGATCTTTGATTGCATTGAGTGTGTCAATGTTCATGGAAAGATGATCAATGTATTTGCAGCTGAAGTTGTGTCTCATTAAGTATCATTTGAGGAATAGTATGGAAACCTAGGGGAAACATCAGAAGTATAATTTTCATTAACTGGGAACAGAAACTCATTGACATGGTTCCCTTTTTTACTTCCTTTGAAAATGGTATGCATCTAAGCAAACTTAACCATTATTGAAACATTTCCTCTAGGTATATTCCACTCTTCTTGATGTGTTTTGGGACTCTACCAGCATCCACCATTATTTCAGCATACTTCCTTTCCTCACTTTCACACAGTCTGTGAATTTGGCTTCCTTTTCTTTTGGATGAAGTGAGATGGACAGCCTTTTTTTGAAGACTGTCAGTTCTTCTCTCTGGGCCTGTCAGGGGAGGTTTACATATCTGTTTCCGGATTAGTCAGATTGTTCATCTGCTCCTTCCTGTGTCTGATCTGGGAGTCAGTTTTGCCACTGTTACTAATAAGGGGTGGATGTGGACACTGTCTTCTTCTTCTCTGATGGTGCTGTTTGCCTTCCAGCCCACAAGGAAGCTCCAATCCAAGGAATGGCTGGGCATCTCTGGGGCAGTTGGTAAGAGAGCATTGGATGTGTGGCAGGGCATGAGTGGGGACTGCCTCAGGCCAAGGACAGTGTGCAGCCTGTATCTTCTTCCTGAGGAGGTTCACCAAACACCAGCTATTACCAGAAAGGTGGAGGTCAACTTTTGCTTTTAGGCAGATTAAGGCCATTCAAAGTGGAGGTGTTTGGCACCATGTGAGCAGAGCTTACAGGATCTGTGCTGCATGGCAGCTCCATTTGTAGACATTTATAGCTTCTTAAGAGCAAAGCAGTTGGATATGCTTTCGTGGCTTACTCACTTTTCCTTTAGTGCCTAAATTCCACCTAAACTACTCTCTCAGGGCTCTTTTGAGAGCCTCATTGTGACCTCCAAGTTTGACCCTGGTCTTGGGTGAGGATTCACTGAGAGACATAACACACTGTAACATGGTGACTTTTTTAGACCACCTGTCCGTCCCTTTCTGGACTGATTAATAAATGGGTTGCTCTACAGATGTCAGTGAACTCCACAATTCATTGTCTAGAAGACACTATAGGAGATTATATCTCAGGGAAGGCTTTGCTTTATCCATCAGAGCACCAGCTTTATTGCTGGAGAAAATGAGATATTCAAAGCAATTTTTATTGAAGGATGTATATATGGAATTTTGTATGTATGGAAAGCTGCAGAAAGGTAAAACATGAAATAGACCGTAACAATAGCGATCCTTGTTGGCTGCTCCAATGTCTCAGCATTACCATCTGGAAGGCTAGGTCACTTCTGCTGCGAGATGAGAGCCAACATGTGCCTCAGCTGTTAGAGGTTACCACCAGATCAGCTGTTCTTCATTGCTGTGTCCCTTCCTTGTCTAGCTGGAATGATCCAAACTTGTTCTTGCCTTTATCAGATTTTCTTTTACTGGCTGTGCACTGGAATATCACACAGGACTGCACAGGCTGCAGTCATTTCCTCCTCCTTCCTCACTGAACTCTCTTGATTAATATTTCAGTTGTGTATCTCAAAGGGGACATCCCCGGCTGTGCTCGTTTGTTCTAGTCTCCTCAAAATGTGGTAGTGTAATGCTGTAAATTATGCATCATGAAAGACTGATAATGTTCAGCTTGCTCCAAGCTTTCCATAATGTCTACATGTGTCTTGGACAGCAAAAGAGAGTTTTGAGGATGTGCTCGTCAAAACCGCACATTTCCATCCTTCCCCTCTTGCACACACCCACACAAGCATATACACACTCCATTAGATTAAGAGAAGCCCTGGGGGACACTGCCACAGCTGCCTATGTTGTTTTCTTGTACCTAGCCTTCAGACCTAACTATGATAATACTTTGCACAAGCCCTGCCATACCTAGAAAGCCTCAGAATGAAGTTTTTTTTTCTCCCCTACAAACTTTGCTGGAGATACTGGGGTTACATGGAAATCAGAATCAGGCCCAAACTTTCAAGGTTTGCTCTGAATTTCCTGGGGTTTGTGGTTAGAATCCAGACCCTTAACATTATCTTAACATAGGTTTTGCATTTGTATTTATAAACACAGTGTACTGCTGCCTATTTGAGTTTAGAATAGATTGTGGTATAAACATATTTCCTCTTTACACATTATAATCAGTGCACAATGGCCTGCTTTATGTAAAACATATCACAGTCTTTGCTTCTCTGCATGTGCTTGCATGCACATATAGCTTAAATTAACAACTTAATATTCTCATGATGTGTTCAAAGAGGAGATCTGTGAATGAGGTAGGGAAACACAGTCTTGCAGATCCTATTTTGGAGTTTGATATTAAACACTGCATTTAGAGAAACATTTAATGATGATTAATTTTAACAGACTTTTGGTTGATGACTTATTTATAATTTCATCAACCAAACACTTCCCTTGACAGAGTATGTTTTGGCTCACTGTCATTCCTGACAGCTACATAGAACATCCATAGTAAATGTGTCCTTTGGAAAATTAGCCAAACATCATTCCAATGCAATGACTCTGTAGGCGATAAGATGAAAACGATTAGTTACAGTTCATTGAATATTGCCCCAAACCTGTTCAAAACTACTGCTTGGCACAATCCCTGAGAAGGTGTTTTGGCTTTTTTCACAGGATTGCTGAAAACCAGTTAAAATCAAAACTGAGTTTTGCTTAAACGGTGAATTAATAAAAATAGGGGCCTGAATTTTGCAAGTGTTGTCGGAAGAGTCTGACCTAATTCTGCAAGATATTTTGTTTAACTGAGAGCGTGTGAGTTTCCTTTATGGTGTTTATTCACACATTCGTGTTTTTGTAGTAAGATTTTCTTGGTTGATGTCTTGCACAGTAATTTTAGTTTCAGAGCAAATGCACAAACAGTAATACTACCAATAAAAATACCCAGGTTCCATATAGCATTTTCATATGTTGATTTCACAGCATTTACCAAGGGAAGTATGTATCATTTTACCCATCTTATGGAGAAAAAACAGGGACTGAAAATTTTCAAGATGCTAAGAGGTGTATCGTTCCAAGAGCTCCCTTCCAATCAGAGAGAGGAAATTGAAATCCCTTTAACTTCAGACCATTTCAACACACCTTTACTCGAGTCTTACTTCACTTGATGTTCATGTAAGATGTAGTAAGTCCTGCAGGATTTGCTGAGCACCAACAAGGGTGTTGAAACAGCGAAGTCTGTAGTTGAGGTGTTATCTACAACACAGAAATTACAGAGAGATTGTGCAGTGCTTGTCTGCACTGTGGTACTCTGGCAGAGCAGTTGAAGAACAAAGATGCAATATCCTGTTGCCCTCTCAAAAAAGATCAAAAATTCAGAGTTTCAGGACCAAGTGTTTATCTATGTTCTCTGCTGGGTGCCTGTTCCCAGCTTCATCTATCCACAGACTATTTGTAAGCTGAAAAAAGAACTGCACAGTCTTTCCACGTTGCTAAGGACCAAACAGAGAACTGCAGTGCTTAAAGCTAGTCACAGAAGCAACTTTCCCCCCAGCTGCATCTTTCCCCAGCATGTTCCCCAAGCCCACACCACTACCTGTGGCAGCTCAACATGATCCCAGGGTTTTGTGGTGTCCTGTGCTGTGTTTTTCTCCTGGCTGCTTTCCCACCCAGATAGTCTAAACAGTCCCAGGAACACAGCAGGGCATGAAGGGAAAAAGAAGAAGCCACAGAGGACATCACTCCTTCTCTTCACCTTTATCCAGCAGGATTGCACTGCACTGCTCTGCCTGTCTGCATAAGACTGTGAGGATATATAATATATTTTTTTTAAAAGGCAGGAAAGGTATGATTTCCCAAGCAGTTTCTGGCATGGAAGTTTGTATTCTTGTACTGACTTACATATGTTTTTCAAAAGCATTTATTTTGTTAAAAACAGCAGTATATATTTTTTTTTTACAAAATGCTTCATTTTTTTAAGAGCAGCAGACTGTTTCTCAGAGTATAAAACTTGCAGAATGGATTAGGTATATGAAAGTCCATCTGCTCAGATTCTTAATCATTAGACAAGAGAAATTAATTTACCTACAATGCTCTTATTGCTTCATAGCCTTTTTAAAAGAGATGTCAGGCTACTTTGGAGAGAGGTATGTGCTATTAAGTTTACTTTTTGTGTTCTAAACTGATGGAAATTGTCTGAAATCACTGGTTAAGTCAGCTGAAGAGCTGGGGTCAAACCTCTGTCTTCTCATTCCTGATATGAAAAATTATCCTCAAGTCACCTTTCAGACTCAAACTGGTTTAAATGAAGACAAATGGAAACCTTAAACCCTATTAATATATTTCAATATGTTAGCTGTAAGTCTCAATAGCCAACTTCCACCAGGGAAATTGCTGCATATGAAAAATTCGTCTCTGTCCTCACTCTATGCCTGAAAATAAAGAGGTATGCATAGATCTACTAAAACGCAATGCAAAATGCTTCAGTGAAAACATTTCATTAGTGAAAGATATGTTTTTTCCTCTCTTAGTGATTGACAAATGCAGTAAACACCTCATATTTCATGACTTTCTTTTTCTAAGACTAGTTTTTTTACTTTCACATACAGTGGGATAAACTTTCTGAGTTGTGTGCCATACTGCTCCTCACCAATGCAGAGAAGAACAGGATTTGACTTCCCTTGCACTCCTAAACTTAATCAGCGGTTTTAGCCTTATATGTAGATCTGCCAAATTTTATCCATGCTGAAAAGTTTAATTAATTACTGCTCCCCTCCAGCCCCTGGGTTCCCTTCATTTACATGATGCAGGTGGGGCTCTGCTCCTCCACAGTGTCCTGGAGGGCTGAAAATGGAACCTCTTGGTCTGTCTGATGGAGTAGAGCATGGGATGAATGTGAATTTTCTAGGGATGTGAGAGGAGGCTTGCCTCTTCCTCCTTGGATTACACATGGTATCTCACTGCATCCAACAGCTGTGGTTGTGCAGCCTGTTCAGGTAGACTGGGGCAGAAAAAGTAGGCTAAATGGGAAGCTTTTAAAATTGCAGCCCCCACCACTCCCTTTCCATCAAGGAAAATATGCATATGTAACACATGGACCCTTTATATCTGTGTCTATTTCCTGTCCCTTCCCTGAGCAGTAATTAATTTAAATCAGGGATGAAAGCTGAGTGAAATACAGATTCTCTGAACAGTGCCAAAGATGCTCTAAACAGATACCTGCTCTATTTGTGTAACCATTTTGAACAAAATAGCATAAAACCTGAAATTAGTATCAGGTTGATTCCTCCAGTACTTGATGCAGTCTGCTTGGATGCTGAAGGCGATAGAATATCACTAGGCATTGGTGAATGTAATAAGTTGTATTATATAATAATATAATATTTTAAGAAGAGACCATTCCTCTGCCACTTGATGACACAGAGCTTTTTCACAAAGGTAAAAAGTAACAGGAATTTGAGAGTCCTTAATATGGTGAAATGCACTAATTACTCTCAGTCAGATTCTTGAACACTCAGCTGCATGGAAATACCTAGTTTGAAAGAGAAGAGACCAGTGTTTCCACCCCATCTAGATTTTCCCCAGTTTATCCATGAAAGGCAGCCTAACACTTCTTGGTTATGTAGGCAGGATTGAGCCCACAGATGAAGGACGGGACCTAAATGGGGTCAGGTTGCTTCTGCCACAGCAAGATTGAGGAGGAGAGCAAGGAAAGCAAGCCCTGGAGACCTCAGGTCACTGCTTTTGCTGCACTTGAGGCAGGAGAGGATTGAAAGGAGCAGGAAAGAGTGCTTTTGCNATGCCGAACATCCAGCTTCAGCAGGAAGCCCACCTTGCCAGGGCACTTGCACCACTAGTGTCAACAGCTTGGAAGAGAGCATGTCTTTTCCTAAAGGAGTCTTCTGTGGTGGGTAACTGCCTTCTTACCTGTGCTGAGTCAGACCCATAATGNATAACAATTTTTAATTTTTTTTTAAAGGGAATAAGTTGTGACAGACTCCTCTCTAGTTTCTGCATGTGCTACTCTTGTGTCATTCCTCTGCTGGCAAAATATTCAAAGACCTGTTATTGAATATAGCCTTTCAAAGAGATACAAGGAGAGAAGGCTTGATTATTTCATTAGTAATAGAATGGGTTACATGAACATGTTATTCCATCAATGAATTAAAGTCTTGCCATTATATATCAAAGAACCATTATGGGTAAAATAAGGACCATATGCATCATTAAAATCTTGTTTTGTGAGCCTTGAAAAACAAGAGTGTTTCACATTTTATTTTGGGTCATTGTAGTTTATTTACTTAGCTGTAGATCTGGGGGGGATTGTGTTTTTTTGTACAGGCATTCATCTGGAGGGCTAGCCTTGTACTGGACGTGGCTGATTTGTATAGAAACATTTAAGTTGGCTCTTATGGAGAAATTGACCTCTCATTTGTGTTGGCTTTTTGCACATTGATTTAGCAAAGGCTGGTCTTTGCTTTGTTTTTTGCAAAGTCCTAGGCTTTTTTTTTGTCTGTCTTATCTTTGCATACTTGTCTTTTCGAGCTGCAAGCTCCTTGGGGCAGGGGTTGCATTCACAGTGTTTAATGTGCCTTGCACAAACGAAGTCCTGAGCTCAGGCTCATAAGTATCAGCTGAAAGCTAATAAGAAGAATGAATTCCATCTGATCCAGCTCATTGCAGAGGCTGATCCTTAAACTCTAATCTAGTCCACTTTGCCTACAGACTTGCATGTTTAGTGACCACTATGGAATGAAAAGAGGAACATGATGTGAGGAAAACAAAATGTCAATAGGTAGTATTTGGTCTTCTCTGAAGAAAATGTGCTGCTTAAGGCAATCTTTCTTTTTTTATTATAGTTCTACAATAGGTGCTAGTGTTTGTTAGGACAATAAACTTGTCACATTGAATTATGGTAGTAAAAGAGCACAGATGCACACAGAGCCAAAACCAAACCTCAGAGTGTTTTAATTCATTAGCTCAACAACTCATGTTTTAGGAAATAAAAAAGATGGAAAATTAGGAAATGGAATGGAGTCTTACGTGAGTGGAAGTTTCATGAATCTGAATGAATGCAAATATCATTAATAGGGCAAGAAAAAACCAACTTGTGTTCATTGCCAGATATTAAATCTTGTTTATCCTTCCTTAAACTAACCAGAAACACATTGTGTTTGAGTACTGTTTAACAGCTGAGATGCTGCGGTTGTGCTGTAACTCTCCTCTGCTGCTTTTATCTTCTTTGAAAAGGGAGTGTGACTGCCAGGCTTGGAGCCCGGCTCCCCCTGCTTTGAACACTTCGATGTGGGAAGCCCAGGGCGGTTCTGCCTGTGGCCCCCCACTCAGGAGAGCATCAGCCTTGGGGCTGAAAGACATCCTGATGTGCAACCAGTGGCATCTGAACAGATGTGTAATAAGGGTTTCTCTGAGCTGGATGCGGATAGCCCTTTTTTTCTTAGAGACTGTGAGCCCTTGTCCACATGAACTGAGTACTTCTGTTTATGCTGTGATATCTATATTACAAGTAAAGATTATGCTTTCATGAGGAAGGAGCTGTAGGGTTTTTTTCCTTGCTATACAGGGCTATCTGTATATATTTTCTTTTATTGCAGTAGAAAATTGCAGGTATACTTCTGCTTTTAGATGCCAGCTGATGAGTAGATAGTTCAAAGCAATAGACCCAAACACTCGAAACTAATGCATATGGATTAATGTATTACAATAGATATTTTATCTGAGGTATTGCTAGCTGCATAAAAGAGACGCTTTTCTCCTTGATTGACTTTGGAATATCCATAAACAAAATGTGAAAAGATGACAGATATCCAGTCTGCAGCTTGGAAGGCAGATGGCTAGCTGTAAACAAAGAAGGTCTGAGCTGGTCTCTGGACTTGGAGGTCCCTTTAATATTTAGACGAAAATCTAGAGGTTCCAAAAGGGAAGTGAGCAGAATGCATAACTACAAAGATGGGGACATGAGAGGCACAAAGCTTGTTTTTATCCCCTTTGTTTTGAAGTGGGCTTGCACTGCTGCAGCTCCTATAAACCAGAGCAGCTGGTGGGAGACTGTTTTGTACCAGTGGATATAGTGTCTACCTCTCCTCCAGCACCAGCTTGCTCCCTGCACCGTTGGAAAGGGCGTGACCTTCTGGCCTTTTTGTTGGCCGTGTGCCAGAACCATTAAACTAGCACCTCCCATTGTAGTTTTGGTCTCCTTGCCATGACACACATAGAAAGGCCTCTGTTTACATGTTCATATTTGTAAAGTGGACAAACTATTCATGCTACAACAAAGGTATTTTCTCATATTCCCCAAGCACTTCCTCATAAGCATTTCTCTGCAGGCTGCCGTCAGCCCATGGGCAGGTCCCAATGGCAATGGTGCTGGAAAAACTTGATGGAACATGGATTGCCTGATTAGAAGAGGGCTGTCCATCTCTTATTTCTTCTCCTTCAAGCCACGAATAAGTTTCTATAAAGAATTGGGGGAAAAAAATCTTCGTACAAGACTACAGTCTTTGATCAGGCTAAGGGAAAGGACAAAATATGCTGACAGCTTGAGATGGAAGGCTTAATATCTGAAAAAATGCTTTAAAAATCCTCTTCTCCAAAATTTCATTCTGGATTTTCAGATCCCAGCCAAAATGACTCAGTGTTTGCCTGTTCTTTTTTGTTCAACGCCCCTATTACTCTAATAAACTGTATATTAGAAAAAGAAATCTCATTTTATGAAAACAGGTATTGTCTTTGCAGTCTAAAGTTTTTAAAGTCTCCTTGACTGCAAATGTGCAAAAGATTTTAGATCACTAGCCCACGTTTACTGGATATAGTTTCTACCAGCAGCAATTGGGCAGACTTGCATTCCTTTCATGCTAGCTTTGCAAGCTTGGGAGCCCTACTGAGCCACATGAGAGACATGTCACTGGGATTTGACTAAAGAACAGAAATCGAAATAGGTACAGAGAACAGCAGGTTCACAGCTCAGTAGTGGGCAGCCTCTGTGGTCATGTTTTAACATTTTACATTCCTGCCTAAGGGGAATGGTGCTATTATTCTAAAGAGCAAAGATATTAAGTGTAGACAAAGGTGAATAGTCATTGTACAAACATTCTTGTCCACTAGAACAGAGAAATAGCTTGAAATAACTGTGCAAACAGGTTTTGCAGTGTGGGTGCTCCTTGTATACTTTAACAACTAGTTCAATTACTTTTGAAATACATCCAGTGGTAGGGTGGAACATGACAGCTTTTTTAACAAAATGCAGCAATGCTACATAAACTCAGGGCAGGAAATGAAGAAATATATCACCCTTATGTTTAATTTTCTTTAAAATTGTACACGAGCAAGTTGTAGTTGCTTTAACAGGGAAATGAGTGAACAGCCTAGTTTTGGGACACTGTGTTGCAAGGAGTTAAATGATCACAAGCAGTTTGTATTTCATGTTCATGGCTTGTCAGACTGACAGTCCATTCTAATCAGCATCACGAATATCCCTTTTTATCCTATCGAAGTATTAACTCGGTACTGTTTCTGAAGGATTATATTTTCTGAAGAATTAGACCAGGTTGGAGTAAAGTTTTGAGGGCTATTTGGAACTATGCAATTCTAAGAATGATGTTGAAATCATTAGAAATGGAGACTGGCACTCTCAGGCTAGGCTGGCTGAGCTGTAATTTAGTTATTGCAGTACTTTACAAATGGCTGATTGATAATCTAAATACGCCTGCTTGTAATAGTTCTAAATACCAAAGCACGTGCCTGTAGCAGCTGTAAAGTTTTGTGAACACTTTTAAAATTACATATATTTACACATTTTCAAGGCTATGTCATGTGAAAGTGGTGGGATTTCAGCATGCTCCTTCTAAGGTATAAATTTTCAGTCAAAAACTTACTGAAAAATGGACATTTTTTGATTTCTTCTTCCAACTTCCACCACCAACAATCACTGACTGAACAATGATAAGAATCTTTAACTGAATTTATTTTGCTTTTCCCTAGTTACTACTCTGAAACTTTTTTTTAAGAAAAGGTTTTTTTTGTTGAACTCTTTCAAACAGAATTGTAACTCTCTCAAGTGCCGTAATTTAGAGAGAGGAGTGTTGCAGACTGAACTGCCATTACCTTCTGCTTCTGCCAGGCATTTTTCTTTTACAGGTAGACTCCAAACAGTAACCAAAACTACTCCTACTGAGCGTGCCAGTAGTCAGCACTACATCAAGACACCCTAACACAAGACTGGGGGAGCATATTGTCACTTTTACCATGTTTCTGTATGACATTACAACTCATGATTCCTATTGATATAAGATTTCCTGCACACTCGTATTCCTACTGCCTGCTCTCTGCAGTTGTTAAATAAGAGTTGTTCTGTTGAATTAAATAGGAAAATGTGCAGTCCCTCCTTCCAAAATCCAGAAATTTGGGCAAGGGTCTAGAAAACAGTGGGAGCTGGGACAGGTGAAGACACAGGGAGTTGCTAAGACTTTGATATAAATACAGTACCTGAGTACCTACAAAAAGACTATTCATGGGGAAATAATTAACACTGAAACACAAAGGTTTACAGATAATTTTTAGATTCAGCTTCTCATTCAGATGAAAAAAAGCTGATCATACCTCTGATCTGTTCTTTCAGCATTATACTTACAGGTTCAGGGAGCTGCTCTGTCAAGACTGAGTGCAACATACAGTTTTTAAGTCTTTCTCAGCAATAATGACTCCGAAAAAAAACTTTGCCTCCTAGAGCCTACCTGAACAGCTAGTTCCTGGGGTGGACAATCACAGTATAAATGGCACTCCAAAATATGGTCTGATGTTGTTCTTGCTAACTCACCTTTCACTTAAAGGCACAAACGTGAAGGACCTATGAAAAGGAAAAAAACCGCACAAAAACTCCAAGCAGAAAATGAAATCTCTAATTTCTTTCTCCTCTTAAGGAGTGAGAGCTTCCCCCACCGTTGATCCCCTTCTCAAGGGTTTGTTGCATCAGCATGTTACATCTTGTCTTAATTAGATTGCAACCAGCTTTGACTGCAACTATGATCTTACCCTGTGCTATGTACAGGGGCCCAACTGTGAGTGGGGCTGCTGAGGGCCTCTATAACACAAACAAATATAATTATTTTTCTTTTTTCATAGGTGTCTTTTCTCTCTAGCTCTTATATAAACACTGTTTTGTGGAGCTGAAACTCTAACTTGGCTGTCAGTGTGGGGAGCCAAGGACTGACTGAGCATCCCACGAGATGAACAAATCTCTACCTTATGTGGAGGAAGAGAAAACAGCAGGGCTAACTGATTCAGAGGTACTCAGAGTAATAAAATAGCTCAGTATGGGTTGCAGACTTGGGCCATTTAGGGATCAGGCACATTTTAAAACTGTTTATTGACAGAAAATCGGTGTGCAGCTAAATGAATTATTTGTTTAAGTATCGGTTTTCTGTTAACAGTATCAGTTTTTCAACAAGCTTTTCCATCCCATACTCTACCCCCTAATGTCTGAAAATTGAAGTCTTTCCACACTGAAATGCTGCCACAAAGTTTCATGGGAGCTGTGGTTGGAAGCTGAATGTAGCAGCTCTCCTCATCTCAGTCAGGATGTCTGGTAATGCTCAATCTGACGAAATGTGCTGCTCGACTGACCTGCATCCCACAGAGCAGGATGAGGTGGGCCATCTCCCCATCTCACTTGGAGGAGTGGGAGAGGTGGTCTTGGAAGCTCTGCCAGAGCCTGCAGTGATAGCATTTCCAGGTACAAAGAAATACCTGCTAATATTTTGATTTTCAGCCCAGAGTTTTCAGGGTAGGGAGACAGAAGGGGAGGAATACAACATCACTCTCCAGCCAGTGTTAACATCTGCCCATAGACACAGGGAATGCGGTGGTGTGAGTGCTCAGCCCATGGGGAATCAGAGTGACAACCCTCTGGCAGCCATCTAGCTAAAGAGCTTTATCAACTGAGAAGGAGCAAACAGAACTTACATCTCAGTCACAGTGCTAAATGTCATATTTATATGGACTTTCATCTGTTAACAAACCGTTCTTTTTAATTCAAGCTATACCATGTAATATAACTTTCTTTTTACCTTTCAGGTCCTGCCATCTTGTTTGGATTTTTCTTCATCCATGATTTGATTCCTGTGAAGATTATGGCTGGATACTCGTCAGTTGTGGTCAAGAGACTAGGTAGTACCTCAGCCCATAAGCAATCTCAATGCTTGCATAAGGCTTTTCAGATAGCAGCATAATTTAAAACATGGTCTACAACTCTGGTGTCAGAATCTGGCCCTCTCTCAGAAGAATTGAGAGCAGGCTGGCCATTGCCTTCAGTATTATGAGACAGACTGCTGCGTTTATTGGTTGCATTGCCAAGTTATCACTACAGCTAATGAAATAATTAAAAAGCACGTTGTGAGCATTTTGTTTGACATGCTTGACACATTAAATGATTCATATTTGTTTGAGTGTTTGGGTTGTCGATGGTTATTAGTGAAAACTGCACTGAAACCGAAAAGACAAAATGATAAATATAAATGATCAGAGCTCCAGATATTAGTTGAAGAAATGTGCAGCTTTGTTCTAAGACTAAACATATCCCCTGAATCTACAAGCAATCAACAAAACTTATTTTTTGGCATCTCCTCATAGTGCACTGGAGGAAACTGTCATTGAGGTGATACAGACTCAGATTTCAATCCTTGCAGGGGACCATAGAAGGTCTAATTTTTCCCTCAGTGCCATAAGGGCTGTCCATGAGAGTGATGAACATCTGTGGAAGAGCAGAGGACCACAGTGGGGAGGAATGGGGAGAGAACAAAGTGAAGTGCCATCATAATTTCATAGCACTGCTTGTTCATGTCTCATGTCCCACAACAGAGTCCGAACTGTTCTGTCTGCTCTTCATGCTGGTGTCACAACCTTTGTGGTTCAGCTCAGAATGGCATAGGTCATTAAATATTGGTGCCAACTCCACTAATCAGGGGAAGCTTGAGGCCCACTGCATTGACTGATGGGATAAGGTGCCTAACATAAGAGAGAAGGGAGAACTCAGATCTCATGTATTTCAGTCACACTTAATCATACAACTTGCTCAGGAGGATACTACTTGGAAAACCTGAATGAAAGAAAAGGGATTGGAGAACACGGACTTTCTGATACTTGGTTTCCCACTGGAAATTAAAACAAGGCATTAAGCAACAGGGGTTTGCACCCCTCAGTTGACTTAGAACAGCTGCTCACCAATTTCTGCAGCAGAGAGAGGAAAAGCAGAACTTTGCCTTGGGTCTGAGCAATTTTCCAGAAGCAATCCAAGTCAAACTTCCACTCAATGACTTCATTCAAAGCTGGTTTACATCATGAAGAGAAATTTCGTTTATTTATTTGTAATAACTTCAGGATTTTATGGACCCACAAGAGGATGTAATTTAAGAAAACATCAGCAAGCTGTTTCAAATAGCAAGGGTTCAAAACAGGCTATGTCAAAAATTCATCAATGGAAAGAGTCCATTATTAAAAAATAAAAATTAAAAAAAAAAAAAGGAAGGAAAATGTTTTTTGTAGATCCTTTGAACTGAAAAGCTCCAAAACTTGGTTTTTTATTCTGCAGTGATACATCCTTCTAATAAGACTGAAGTCATATAGAGGAACAGACAGGCTTCCTCAAAGGGCACTGAACCAATCATTGTACAAAGTTGGTAATTGTAAAGTCTATTGTCTCAAAGAAATGTCACAGCAACAATGTTCTAAAACATGCCATGTCATGCAAACCAAGCAATTAAAAAAAACCCATTAAAGACATAACTAAAAAACTTTGAACCTGGAAAGCGACAGAGTCTAGCCTAGTAATGCTCAGGAGCAATGGAAATTTTCTGCTGAATGACCCAGAAAAAATCACTTGGACTATCCATGTCAGAAGTATAAAGCAGGCCTAACACGATTTTCTAATCTGTGGAAGAGTTAAGAGACCTTCTAGACCTCTGCAGATGTTCCATAACTAAGATGTTACTGGAGACTGCTGATGAGAATAAGGTCACCAGTTTTGGTTCTAATCTGGCTCTTAATTTACCAGGTCAGTTATGGCAATAATTACATCACTGTTTTGTCGCCTGCAATCACCCACTGCTGGAAAAAATCTGCAATGCCTTTTGAGGTCTTCAGGCAGAAGACACACAAGTGGAAAGGCTGTGGCAGCCTTCCGTGGGGGAGCAGAACATGACGAGGTGACATGGGAGAGGCGGACTTGACAGCTGAGCCATGAGAACCCTTGGGCAGGCAGGGGGCATGCAAAGGGAGCATCTGCTGCCAAGAGCACCTCAGGAGGGCCCTGCAGATGTGCACAGCAGAGGAATGGCAAGAGTGGGCAGTGGTGGCTCAGAGAAGAAAGGCAGCTTGGAATAACCCAGAACTAGGCTGAGCGAAGTTGGAGGACAGGGCAGGGAAGACTTTGGTTTATGTACTGGATCCGCATGACCAGCAGCTGCACAGCTCTTTGCTTTAAAAACCCTGCACAGGGTTTTTAAGAACAGAGGGTCTGAATGTGATCCCAGAGATTATAATAGCCAGAGGTAAAGGAGAATACTTGGCTGCACAGAGTGTTGACAGAAGGATTTTGTCTTCCTTACATACCAGACAGTACGTTGCAAAGGAGAATTAGGCAGAAATGGGATCACTCTAGTGAAAAACTTTCTGTGGAGCCTGGGCTTCCACTGGCTTTGAAGGAAACTACTGAGAGGATCTTCAAGTGGACAAAATCCAGAAACAGAGATCCAGGAAAAATCTTAGAAGTACATAGTGAATAGGAGGAAAGAAACATGAGAGGAGAAAAATGAAGTAACAGAGCAAAACAATTTGCTGATGCATCTCCAGACAAATGCCAAGAATTTGAGGACCATGCCAAAGCAGGTTTCACCACCACTTTTGTAACAACTGGGTTCTCTATTTTTAGTTTAAATTTGTAGATTTATTTATATTGTTTTGTACGTTTATTTTGAAAATGCAAGTGTAAATCCTATGACGTATGGATTTAAGAACCTAAATACTGGTTATGTAATTATTCTGGAATTTCAGAGAGATGCATGAGACATTGGCTATGTCTGGGGCTAGCAAGATTTAGCAGAGTTGGACTACAAATCATCCTACTGGATGGTGAGGTGAAAGTTGTAAAATATATAAACTCCAAATTCTTCAATATAGAAATATCTAAAGGACAGTTTTGCCAGAGTTTGATTATCTTTTGCAAAAGTGAAAAATGGTCCATCATGTTCCCAGAATGTGTTGAAAATGTCAAGTTGTCCTCAGAAAATGGTTCAAAGAAAAGGACAATTATGGGGAGAGATACACTGGTTCTTGGAAAACTATGATTAGAATCTGAAGGCAGAGGAAAATTGACCATAGGATGAAAAAGGAGGGCTGAACAGGTGGAAAGAAGTAAGAAGAGTATGTGAATACCAATATCACATTTCAAAAAAGTAAAGTATTAAACTGAAAGAACCAGTACCAGTAAAGTGTTAAACTGAAAGAACCAGTACCAGGTTTCAGAAGATGAAGTATGAGGCAAAGCAGTCCAGGCTAATGAAGTCAACCTAAAAGCAGGCTGTACTAGTTCAAAGCAAATATATGTGGAGTTCATTTGATTTGGACTTGGTGTCATATGGGATGCACTCAAGCAGGACAGCTGTGTTGTCAGACGTGTTCTCTGGCTAGAGGAGCTGAGGCTGAAGTTGCTCTTTGAGTCGCTTTCAACAGCACATCCATCGTGGCAAATGTGTGAGGTGGCAAAACTTTGCTCTCTGTACATTCGGTGAGTTACTAGGACTGGAGACTGGCACATACATCATTGCAATGAAAGACATGACATGGCCATAGAGTCCTGGGACAATAACAGGTCACAGATCACAGCATGCAACAGCCTGTTTGAACTCTGGCGGCTGGTATTATACAGGCACTCTGCAGAATATGATCAGAATAAAAAAACAGTCTTGGTAAATAGAAGAGGTGGTCTGAAGTCTTCAAGATGAAATAAAGGAAGAGAAATAGGTTAGATGGCTTAAGAAGAATCTAAATACACAGAAACAAGGTAAGAAAGATTATGACTGCAGCAGTATTGTAGAAAGTGATCTGGAAGTCATAGGCAATCACAATACTGTGACTTGCTGATGCAGTGTTAGGATAAAAGCAAATATTCTTTGGTGCTTCACCTGGAATGTCTTACCCGTGAAAAAAGCAGTAAGTGTTCTGCTTTAGGCTACATGGGTAAGGCCTCAGCTGATGTGCTTTGTACAGCTTAGGGAACCACACTTCAAGAAAGATGTAGACAAATTGAAGAGAGTGCAAAGGAGAGCAGCAAGAATGATCAGAGGTTTAGAAAACATGACCTACAAGAAAAGGTTGAAAGAACTGGGTTTGTTTAGTCTAGAAAAGAGAAGACTAAGCATGAGGTTCAAGGGGAGGGGGAGGAAGGGATAACAATTTTCCAATACGTAAAAAGTTGTTATGAAGAGGACAGTGATCAATCATTTTCCATGTCCACTGGGGACAGAATGTGAAAAAGTGCACTAACTTGAGCAAAGAAGATAGATTAGACAATTCATTAACTCCAAGGCTAGTGAACAGACTACCCAGAGAGGTTCACAGAAGAATCCTAATTTTCAAAATGGGTTACCCAAACACTTGTAAGATATGGTCTTTATGTACTTAGAAGTAATTTGCATGCTAATTTTTCTAATCTGTTCAAACAGTGTGTGCTGAACACCATCCATATAGGAAGAACTGCTGTCCCTAGCACTGTCACTGTACAATCCTTAGACCTTTATCACCAAAAATCTATGTAGCAACCATGATAAAGGTCTTGTTGTTTGAAGCAGAAGACTCTAAAAGTTGTGTATCATGGTACTCTACCACTAAAACTTCATGAGGCAATGCTTCAGGATACTTTACTTGTCACTACATTGTAGCTTTGTTTTTGGGAATACCAGCGTAAACCCTAATTTCTTTTAAAAATACTTGGACATCATTTAAGGATGCTTCCACATTTAGTGCTTTTAAGCCTTGACATAACCGGGACAAAACTTTACTTCCTCCAACTCACCTTTGTATCAAGGATATGTGGGGATTTTTTAACACATATATGATCAGACCTTTGTCTTTCAAATGGATCACCTCAGTTTTCATGTTCATGCCATATTTGGTGTCTCTAATATGTTTGCCATCAGGGCCACCAGTTTAAAGGATATCGCCTGTCTAGAAAAGAATAAGATGAAGAAAGTAATTTCATATAATCCCTAAATTCAGTAAAAATTGGCACTTGATCATGAATAACTTGTATTGCAACTAAGTACCCAAACTTGGAAAAATTTGTGACAGCTTTCTAGTCCACTGTGTGCCATGGAAGTGTCCTACCCTTATGTAAACTCACCAGCTGTATAAATATCTGCTAGTGCAACTCAGTTGACTCAGACCAGGTACTCAGCTTGTTTCCTCTTAAGATCAAGCAAATTTTGTGAATAAAAATGAGGTTTCTTGGTAATAAAGAATGAGTAAAGGGGAATCTGGATGCAAAATCAAAATAGCAATGTTTGTACATGGAAAAACTATATATGGCATAACCACTACACAGAGCAAATTCTTAATGAATCTTATCCATTGCACAAAAAGATTTTTAAGTGTGACAGTAACTCTAAGACAACAGAAGCTGGGACTCCATGCAGGGAGCTTGGAATGAGATATACATAGTCAAATTTCTAAAGGCAAACCAGATTTTTAAAATCTTGTTTCACCATTCTAAATCCGCTGCAAATCACTTCAAAACCAGATTTTTTTTTCCTTTATTTTTTTTGGTAGACATCCTTCCATCATTTATGTTTATTGGTCAACTAAATAAGCTGAAAATTCTATTTGTCACCATGACCAGTTATGGTGACTCTTAAGATTCTGCACCTGATTCACCTCTTCAAAATATTGTTTGCATTTCACCATTTTTGTGACAAAAATGACTGAAGCAACATACTTATTTATTTTAGACAAATTAAACATTTTTCTTTCAGTCATTAACATAGCTCTGAAATCAGCTTAGTGAGCTTACTGGCTGCATGGTATGTGACCTACATATGATAAATATTTCAGTAATAAAGATACAATACAGATTAAGAAAAAGGTAATATTGTTAATTTCATGTTTATTTTAGAATTGCTTCTAAAGCTGGCCTGAGGCTTAGCTGTGGAAGCCTCATCTCTTCTTGATGCACTGCACAGCTTTGCACGAAATGGTAAATGTAAGTAGGATCCTGTCAGCTGTAATTACATCCAAGGACTATTGGACGCTGAAATGTCTCCTCTTCTGGATCGCTTAACTTAGAGAATTGATCCTCCTTCATCTCTTAAACTGTGTGCTTGACTGTTCTCTTCCTAATGTAAACAAGTTTTAAGCAGTCTGGGAATTTTTTTTCCCCTATGATGACAGCCAGAGGAATAGGACACTATAGGAATATGTGCAGGTTGGGCAAAGCCAGGTGAGGGGCTTGGTCCATCCAATGCCTAGCACGGGTCTCTCAGCCTGTCTGCCAGCTTCTACCCCTGCCTGAAACACAACCCGAAGAGACACTGGGGACATTTTTGTTTCCTGGCTATGGCATTTCTGATGCATCTCAGATACTCTAGCTGTGAATGACAGGAGCTAAATTGTTTTATAAGGCTTATTAGGGTTCTTCGAGGTGGCAGGCAGCAACAGATGGAAAATGAATAGGTTCAGAAGCAGTAGGAGAGTTGAGTGGCAATACAGGCAAGGAGGCAGGCAATAGAAAATAAACACCAATAAACATCAGACTATTTTTTACTTTTGCTTTGTGATAGCAGAGAAAATCCCAGGACCAGCAGAAGGCTGGTTGCTGTCTTGCAAATTACTGCCTTAAATCCGGTCAGAAGCTTTACCATAGTAATTTCCACAGCAGCATCAGACTTGTCAAACGCTGATGGAGAAACCCTCTTCAGTCCCTCTCCCGGGGGCTGCTTGTAAAAGTGTCAAAATGCTTCTTCCACACAATGATGGCAGTGCCTGCTCTGCAACATCTTGCCTGCTTTGCCTGGCTTTGGGTAGATGTTCCTGCGCTTGCCTTCCAAAGTATCCCTCTTGCTGCTTTGAGGCACAACGTGCTTCTTTCTGGGATCTGCAAAGATGTCTCATTTGGGTTCACAGGCAGCGTAGTTTCCACAGCAATGCCTCAGTTTGGATAGGGCAGCCCCATTATTCTTGACTTCTCTGAGACTTTTATTTTTCCACACAAGCATCCCCTGCCCTTGAAGAGCACCTCATCTAGTGTCTGTGAGGCTTCTGCTTCTTGTTTGACATCCCTTATTTACAAAGCAAACAAAATGTTCCTTTTAACACACATCATGCAAAGTTTATTAATGAAGAAAACAATCCCAGGGGGTCAGCCCAGGGGACCCTTGAAACCTGCCAGCAAAAACTCTTCAAACGCTCAACGCGTCAGATCCTCCAAAACGATATTTCACACAATGAAGTAAAAATAATATTTTTCTTTCAGCCTTTCCAGCCACTTTTGTGGAGAGCAGACAGAAATTATTTTCTTATTCTGCTCCCAGAGCAGAGATCTGTATGAAGCTGCGTTTATTTGTTTAACAAGATGATTTCATCCTAAATGTCTTGAGAGCAAATAGTTGGTGGTTTAATAAAGGGTCTTTGAAAAAAGGGCCTGAGCAGTTATTTGTACAGGGAAAATGTGAAGTATGTGGCTCTCAGGAGGAGAGAGAGAAAGGCCTGTTGTGATTAGGGGGTGCAGGGAAGACCTTAAAATCCCCTTTGTCTGCCAGAGTAAGAACAGTGACTCTTGTGGCTCTTTTTCCTCACCGCCACCAAGCTGAGCTGGTGCAGCAGATCATGGGATTGAAAGTGGTCTGACCTTGTTGTTAACAAGTGACTGATATGCCCCTCGCCCTCCAAAGCAAATGCTCTTACAGAAGATAAAAGATCTGCTGTTTGGGCAGAACAGTTTGATTATGAGAGAAATAAATTAATGATAAACAGACTTGGGACTATTTGGAGAGCCCAGTATGATGGTCGGCAGAGAAAAATGTGTGCTAAAGTTACAGGGGACCATTTCTTCATTAGCTGGAATTCCTAGTAATAAAAGAGTCCCTGAAAAGTCCACATGCACCTGTTGTCTTTGCAGAGGCATCTCTCAAGGAAAGGCTGGAAGAAAGCAGATCTCACGTACACCACATCAGTACATAAATATATGTACCAACTGTAGGGAAGCAGTCAACATAGTTTGGAAATCAGTGGTGTGAGGTACCAAATACGGAATTTCTTTCCAAAAGCTGTACCAATATTAAACCTCAGATGTATGTGATCTGGCTTATTTTCTAAAGCTGTAATATGTTTCACATTTGTTGTTTGATTTACAAGTGAAAGCAACATTATTCAACTGCTTCTCAGTTTAGCATCTGTGGCTGAGCAAACATGTCTAGCCACAGCAAAAGGGGCCAAATCCAAATCTGAATCAGGGACTTAGGGTAAAATCTGGATTTTATTTACATATGCATTTTTACAGGGACAGATTCAGTGTCATTTGATCTCAGTCATTATTTCTGAATTCTGTTAGGATTTACTATGTATAGACTAAGGAATACAGGCCACACTATGTATAGACTAAGATTGCAGACACTATCCTCTAATATTAATAGGTTTTTAAAATAAGTTAACAGGTTTGTATAATACATCATGTGCTGCGTTTGTAGTTTCCAATAGCTGTTGTGTAACACTCATGGGGTCATACAACGGTGCTCTGTTACATATGTGCAAGCACGTAGTAACTCTGATGAAGGTGAAGCCACTAGTTCCAGTGAGACTGGGACTAATTCATGAGATGTGGGAACAGATTTGTCTGTTCCACTATTCCAACAAGATATTATAGTGAATGCAAATATTTTTATAATACAAAGAAGAAACATGGTGTTCACAAAGCCATTTGTGAGTATTTTAATTGCCTTTTCTCATTCTACGGAAGATATTACTTACATTAACTGTCATTGAAATTTGAAATAAAGTTAATTGAGGACTTCAGTGGATTCAAACTTTTATCCAAGGATCACTGAAACACTTTGAAGTGAAAAGTAGTTGTGGGCTGTCATTTATCTGCTCAATATGGTCACATTGTGCAATGTAGTACGGCAGGATGGATGGAATCAGTGAGGCTGCAAAATTCAATACTGGCTATCTAATATTCATCAAAATATATTACTACTTATAATTACTAGTTATGATCTCTACAATAATTTCAAGCAGAAAGCCAGATAATTGAAAGAAGATACCCAAACAATGTGATTATATTTAACTTTTAAAATGTGGAAAAATACTTGATACATGAAATAAAACTGGAAATAGGAGGAGGAAAAGTGTTAAAAAGACGAGACAGCTAGAGTGTAAAACTAGTGAATGTTCTTACAGAAGAACACTATGGGCTATCTTCATGCTTTGCTCAAAAGCAGTGCAGCAGCACTCCGAATCTGGTCTCTTAATCTGAAATTTTTTGCAGTGCAAGCTATGTACTCCTTCCTCTGCAGAGGCAAATTAAAATCAGAGTTTGCTGAATGCTACTCGTTGGGCACTCAGACAAGTAAACACTGGGGAGGTGAATGGACTTGAAGACACATTCAGCAATGTCTGTGTGGTGTTGACAAATTCAAGGAGTAGCAGAATGGAGGCCACTCCAGGTATTTATAATATAAGAACTTTGAGCATCTTGGAAAAAAAAAATCACTGCTCAACATTTTCTATAAATTTATTAATATTTTCAAAGCTATCATCCATGGATAACTGACAAAAATCATAGGGAAAAACAACATTTTCTTTTTGCAAACCCACAAATCAAGAAAATCTGCTTTGTCATATTTTGGTTGGTGATAGCCTTGGCTGCAGCAATCACAACAGTGAGGAGTTTGGGACTCATTTGAGCACACTGAAGGTTAGTACTAAGAAAGACAGTTTTAGATTTGACAAGGTTTTAGAATAGCAAATTTCAGCTCACTCAGAGCTCTGTTGAGAGTGATTCCAAGGTAAGCTTCCGTGGAGGACAGAGAAGCTATCAAGTGCTAGGAATTTTTTCAAGAATGCGCTCCCTCATTACCCTCTATACAATAACAACCTGCTTGGTTCATGTGGGATGAGTGGTGGACATTGTCTACCTGGACTTCTGCAAGGCTTTTGATACCACTTACCACAGCCTCCTCCTAGAGAAATTGTTGCGTTATGCTCTGGACGTGTGGTCCGTGTGGTGTGTGAGCAAGTGGCTGGCAGGTGGCACCCAGGGAGTGTTGGTAAATAGCTTCATTCAGAAATAGTAAAATTTTTAATAAGCCATTCCCAGTAGCAAGACCATCTAAAACCCAAGTTGTTTCAGACAGGAGTGTTTTAAACATCTGAAATTATTTTATCTGCAGATATACACTGCATAAAAATAGGTTTATCTGTTTTTAACCTGAGACCTTGCAAGTTCTGGTATGTTGGTGGAGCCTTTGCAGACTATAATTTTTCCTTAAAACCTGTATGATTTGTCCTTTCCAAATGCAGCCTCTGTGGTTATTTCCACCAGTTGCTTCTCTGTTTACAGCTTGCTTTACATCCAAGAACCAGAAAACTTCCTTTTCTGCCCATTTCTGTTTTCCTGAAACCTTTTAAGGCATGCTGAAAGGGAGAAAGGTACAAAACATCCACAGATCTCCCCTTTGTGATTCTTTAACGAGATATGACCTTTGCTGGGAGAAGATATTCTCATCTCCTTGCAAGAAAAAAGTTGTGCATCAGATACTGCTTCAGATATCTTCTGATTAGCACATGGACTGACTGATGAGTACATTGAAATATGAAGTATTTCATAATAAAAATAAGAAAAGTAGTATGAAAATATTTCATAATAAATAAGAAAAGTAAGATCTTAACCCGAAAAATCTGGTACTTCCTCATTTCTGTTACAGTCATGCAATTGGTGAGATTTTTTTGCTCAGAACACTGGGATTTAGGTTTGATATATAAGTTCCATCTGTAAGATAGAAATGAATAAACCAGTGTTAGTGGTTGAAATGCTGTAAAATGTCACTTAAATGTGTGACACATTTCTTCACATGTTGATTGCACAGCCTACCTAAGAATTATATGTCTTTCTCAGTAAAACCACAGAAGGACAAGTACTTACAGTACAATCAAATTTTTTTTATTGTAATCAACACATTTAATTATTTACAGAGTTTTATGCTGAAGCAAATCCTGAAGGACTCGGAAATCTGTTAAAAAGATGGAAGATAATTGGAGCACAGAGAGTATTTCCAGTAAGTATTGTGGACTATATTTAGCTGAACTAGGCTGTCTGACTCGCTAAATTTGCTTTGCACCACCCTGGAATTAGAGGGATGCCTGGTAGCCTGAGGACAAGGAATCACAGAGCTGTTGAGGTTCTCATTCCACCACAGGAATAAGTCCTGAAGATCTGACATCCAGTGCTAAAGAACAGGAGACTCCCTCAATATTGAATGGTGAATATCTGCCTGCAAAGCAATGTCCTACTGCCAGTGTCACAGCTCAAGGCTTGCAAGGCCACAACATCTGAGAGAATAAACACACCTCCAGCAGAGCAGATATGAAGGCTATGTCTAGTTCATGGCAGCTTAGATGAATTTCAGTAGGTTGCAGTATTTGCTGATGAAGTCAGAACGCCATCTTTTAATAATTATTTGAGTGTTACTGTGTCTGATGAATTTTGTTGGGTGTCTTAGTGTTAGACCTACACATTCAAAGTCCAATGAATTGCTCTTCTGAAAGCAACTCTGGCTAGGAAAAACATCCAACATGTCGTTTGACAACCGCTTCTGAGAAACTATTAAGCAGTCAATAAATCAACACTGGCCTTTCCAAAGCTCATGCTGCATACAGCAATATTCCATCCAGACGCAAAAAGGTGAGGTTTGCAAACATAATGGACTTGAAAGAACCTACTGTCTTTGGGGAAAGGTATCTATATAGCAAAGGAAATGGGATTCATAACAAAAGCCAGCTCCATATCAAATGAATGGGCAGACAGGAGGGGAAAAACAATCTTCTCTTTAGCAAACAGACAGAAATGTAGCTGCCTAATTCTGCCATCCATGTTGGAGACAGTCTTGGTCTAATTATTCTCTTCAAGGTCCCCAAGGCAGTGGTAAGCAAATTTCATGTATAGGGAACCCTGGCTTACATTTCTTAACTGACATGATCATACCACGTCACACTTTGGAAAAATTAAAATAATAAATAAAATAGGAAGAAAAACTACAGTTTTGAAGTGCAACAGCTGGAACAAGTGTATGGGATGTGTATGGCAACTATTAGTATGTCCTTAAATAGCAGTCAAAATGTTTACTTTCTGCAGATTTTGTAACATTGTCTATTAGGTACATGAAAATATCATTGTTTTACAACATGCTTTTCATTGAGGTTTATATTGTCAGTTATCCCTGTTTTTTGGTGCTCATATAGTAATATAAGATTTCAGAAGCAGTTTCACTGCTCTGGCAAAGACCATAATATAATAGACACAATATCTGAAAAGAAATAGATATGCTGGTCTAAACCAAAGGAAAAATAAAAATTCAGCCTTGTATGATTACTTCTAATGCATTAGTGCAATGACACATGTAAGAAAGTTGAATTCTTTTCCTTGCCTTAACATGGTGGGAGATGAGCTCACTGTGATCTGTACTGCACTACTCTTGATTTCACAGGTTCTCTGATTTAACTGGAGTACATAATACAAAGAAAGGATCAGTGTCCTAGCCATCATTGCACAGCAGTGGTTTTAAGAGCATGTTTGCAAAAAACATGACACTGCTGTTTGCAGAAACTGCCCTTCAGCAGTGAGCACACATAAGCTGTTAGCAAACACCTTGGTACAAACGATGGCACTCGCTGGAGAGAGAAGTGACCATCCACCCAGGTGTTTTTAGTTAGGAAGCATATGCTTGTAGTTGGCTGTGCAGAGAGAAAACAGGCTGTCATCTCACTGGAAAATAAACCTTCAAAGAATGTACTAGCCAATAGCATAGGAATCAATGGTTTATTCCACCAAGGATGCCTGTCTAATTGCATGTGGATTGAACTCTGGTAAATAAAAGTTTTTGCATTTAGATTGCAATTTTATACAATAACAAACTCCTGCGAAGGATCTGTAGTGCCTTCTTCTGTCACTGTTTAGCTCTTACAAACTTCATGGACAAAGGGCATTCTCTGTACTCTCATTTCACAGGCTTAAAGAATAGACAAGCTAAAAATTTACTGTGTTCGAAAATACAGATGTCAAGAAAGTGTTTATGTGTTCCAGATATCTCAGTGATGGAGTGAGTACTGTTCCTATTTTTAGGCTACACAGGACTAAAAAAAGTCTTAAAGAATGACTGCCCTGACACCAACAAAATCTTCTTATTTTTGCTGATCTCAGATAGTGTCAGCTTAGTTCCCCTTGTCAACCTGATCCTGACAGTGTGATTGTGTGATTTGGGCAAGGTGTTGATGCTGTGGCATGATTCAATCTCAATACATGGCAGATGGAAACTGGCAACTGGACCCTGTGCCCCACTTGTGAGTGATGCTCAGGGTGCCCTTATGTGCAGCAGCAGTGCTTTGCCCACTCTGCTCCTCCATGATGCCAGTGCATCTCACCCCACTGAACCAACAGAACAACAAACCTACAGTAGTTTTTTTGTTTATTGTGAAAATTAACACAAAGCACTTTATTATTTAAATGATCAAATACTTCATTAAATCCATGGTACTATTTACTATTTTCTGTTACTATTTACTGTTATTATTACTCCTATAGTTGGTGCTATGGTATTGCTGAGAAATGAGAGGGATATGTGGGTGACTGAACCAAGCATTGTAATGAGAATAAAGGGAAAGAAAAGTTGATTTGCAAAAAGTCAGGGGTACCTGGTCTCTAGAAAAACTTAAAAATCCTAGACAAATGTTGAACACTTAAATTTACTCATGTATATGTAACCCATCACTGGAAGTCCTTTATGGAATATGCTGCTGGACTAACAGAGCTGTTTAAGCTTTTTGACTTCTATAAATCTGTGATTGCTACAACTTCAAACATCATAGGAAAAAAGACATTTCACAGTATTTATTCGCAACCATGTTGTGAATTCCTCCTGTCTAGATGCACCTGGTCTGTAATCCTTGCTCCCTTCTCCTGTGTTTCACTGGATTTCTTCTACAGCTGAGCCAGTGATTAAGATATCGTCACTTTTTTCCCTCTGCATTTTCTCAGAAAGAAAAGACTAAGCATCAGCTGTTCCATGGGGTTCAACACCCAGGAAGGTAAAAACAAAGAATAGAGGGGCAGGTGAAAAAAGGAGCAGAAGTACCTCTTGATACCATGTCTCACAATATCCTTCTGGACAAAATGTCCAGCATACAGCTGGATAACCATGTTACGCAATGGGAGAGCAACTCACAGGATGAGTGTAAAGAGTTACAGTGAGTGGAGGGAGTGGAAACCTGTCACTAGTGGGGTTCCACAGGGCTCTATCCTCAATCCTGTGCTCTTCAACATCTTCATTGATGACATGGATGAAGGACTGGGAAGAATACTAAGTTTGCTGACAACACGTAAGTGGGAGGAGTTGCTGACTGCCTCAAAGGCAAGGAGGATCTGCAGAGAGATCTCAACTAATTAGAGATGGATAATGACCAACCGAAAGAAGCATAATAAAGACAAATGCCAGATTCTGCACCTGAAATGGGGCAACTCTGGTTGTGGGTGTAGACTGGGGAATAAGAGGTTGGAGAGAAATGCTGTGAAACAGGATCAGTGGGTCCTTGTTGATGGCAAGTTGAGGTTGACTCAGCAGTGCCCTGGCAGCTGGGAGGGCCACCTGTGTCCTGGGGGGCATCAGGCACAGCATCGCCAGCGGGGCAAGGGAGGGGATTGTCCCGCTCTGCTCTGCACTGGGGCGGCCTCACCTCGAGTGCTGGGGCAGTGTTGGGTGCCACAGGATAAGAAAGACATTCAGCTGTTAGAGAGTGTCCAAAGGAGGGACACAAAGATGGCGAAGGGGAAGCCATTGATGGGTCTGGAGGGAAAGCCTTAAAAGGTGCTGCTGAGGACACTTGGTCTGGTCAGCCTGGGGCAGAGGAGACTGAGGAGAGACCTCATTGTGGTCTTCAACATCCTCAAAAGGGGAAGTGGAGTGGCAGGTACCAATCTCTTCACTCTCACGACCAGTGATAGGAATTGAGGAAGTGGCATGAAGCCGTGTCAGAGGAGGTTTAGGTTGGGTATCAGAAAAAGGTTCTTCACCTAGAGGGTGGTTGGGCACTGGAACAGGCTCCCCAGGGAAGTGGTCACAGCACCAAGCCTGACAAGAGTTTAAAAAGCCTTTGGACAACACTCTCAGGCTCTCTGGCATATGGTGTGATTCTTGGGGTGTCCTGTGCAGAGCCAGGAGTTGGACAGGATGAACCCGGTGGGTCCCTTCCAGCACAGCTTATTCTGCGATTCTATGATTCTGTGATAAGTGAAACTGTGAAATAGCATTCCTTTCCCTGAGATCAATCAATTGCCATAATTAAGTATGTGGCAAAATGTGGCAGAAGTATGGAAAAAAAGTGGTTTCTTATGATTTAGGTCTTGTCATATAGTACCACAGGCCTGGTTCTCTTTAATTACATCTTTTCTCACTTTTGGATGTTTGAAAAGTGTTCCAGCTATTTTTTCTTGGTGTTTCTGTGGCTTTTTAATCATTGAGGACTTTCTGACTTCTTTTTTCTAGCTCTATGTCATTTTGTGGGAGTAATATACAGTGTTTTCCTTGCTGGTTTTTCTGTCAGGCAACTCTGAAGGGCCTCTTTGGTTTGGCAGCTTAGCACTGATTTTGTGGTCTATAAATGATTTCTTGTTTGCTTAGTTCTGACTTCACTACTTCCCTGGACTTCTTTTCTTAACATGGAGTTCTTTTTTCTCTTTCCCTGGTATAGGCAACACCCTTGTTACTTCAGGAGCTGAGTGAGCCAGGCTGACCTGACCTGCCATGGGGTGGTGCCCAGGTTCACTCGAGGGCTCGGGAAGGGGAACCTAACACTGCTGTGGGAACAAGTGACTGCCTGGCCCTGCCCCACCCCGCAGGCAGCAGGCGCTGGCTGCTGTGCTGACGGGAAGCAGACCCTGGCTCAAACGGGGCCATAGAGCCAGCTGCCTGAAGCCAAAGAGATGACTGCGTGAGAGGCTCTCTCCGGACATGCAGGCTGCCTTCAGTCCTATCCTCTGCTCTGGATCCTGCTCTCATTTCTGCGAGTTGGGTCTCTGCTTCTGGCTTGCTGTACAAACCACAAATTCACATCACTTCATTTAAGTAACTTATCCAGTATAATGGAGGAATTTTTGGGGGAAACAGATATGAATAGTTGTGTTACAAGACTTTTCAACTACCTTAACCTTGAGACCATGTCTTTATAACTCATCTTATTCCTTGCATGCTCTGCAACTTCTTCAATAAATAAGGCAAAAGACTTCCAGACAGCAGATTTCTTCTGTAAACAAACCTATTTTATTCCCCAAGCATCACATCCTATGATCTGACTGTTAGAATGCTCCTGTAAAGAAAAAAAGAGCACGTAAACATGCAGTTGGGCTACCTCACCATGCCAAAACATAAGGCGGAGTGGTGAAATAAGCTGTACAAATTTCTTTCTTCCTTAGATTTTGAGTGCTTGCCACAGTCTTCACGTGTTATCAAAAATGCACTCCCTTTCTTTCTGAAATTAAGATAACTCCTTCCGGTTTGAAAAATTAATGGGGCTGGACATTTCAAACTCTAAGCACAGATCTTAATCACAAACCTAACACAACAAGTGTAATACCAGGCTGTCACCCTTTTGTACAGGCTGTGCTATTCCAAGAACAGAGATGCACATTTTCCAAGGCCTTCACTGCCATTCTCCTGTGTGGGATTTCCTGATTCAACCACTGGTTTTCAAGAAGAGCATTTTCCTAGTGCTTAGAACTCATCTGTTCCTCTCCTTCCTTTTCTAATCTATTCATTTGCCCAACTCATCACACATAAGTTTTTACACGACTATCTTGCTTTCCTCCACATGAGTGGAATGACTTAATCTGCTTTACAAGTGAGCCTACCACACGTACGATCTAACTTTAAATGATCCTGATACTTTTAAATCAGCAGTAAATTCCAGATTAAAACCCAGCAGCTTTACACTGAGGAAACCCAATCACAAAACCATCTCTTTTTACATCTAGGCATTCTTAACCTGTGTAACTCAGCTGATCTGTTGTTGTTATGGGTGTTTTCCAAGTGGCAGTGAATGACAAAAAAGGTTAAGAAACCTGTAAGCATACAATTGTCTATGTGAGCATCTGTATGGCACAAAAATCAGTGTATGTCTACCTAGCAGTTTTTTGTTTCGCTTTTTGTCTCACTAAGAGCCTTCAAAATTTTAAGAGGTGAATGCATTATTTTAGGACCAACGACAACTGATTTACCATTTTATAGGACAGTAATTGTAAAATCCTTTTCCATCCCTCATGGCCGAAACAGGGAAGATGAGTAAGCAGGTAGGAAAAATTCACTTTCCAGAATCAGTACCATTGCTATGTCACTAAAATGTCATGTTGCTAGGTGTCTGAAAAATATTTCCTTGGAAATATAAAAAAATTTACAATTATTACTTGCCAGAGAAAATCCTGGCAGCCAGGTCAGGTCAGAAGAAAGCTGCTCAGCCATCACACTATCTTCTGAAGGTGTGGGGCAAACGGAACAGAGCTACGAGGAGTCCTGTCCCCCTTACAGCTTCCCACTCACAGCTAGGTCACTTCTCTGACCTTGCAATTTTATCCTGCAGGAAACTTCTGACTGGATTTGGTGAAAGGGCCTATTTTTGAAAGCAACTGAGATGTTGAGAAATCCAGAGTCCCTGTTGAAATCAGTGTCTGGTGCCAGGCAAGGGTCCAGCACTGAGGGTGTGTGTCAATAGACTGTTGTGCTAAATGAAAGTCCCTATAGTACTTAGGTTCTTGTAAGGTCTCCACAAAAATTAAACTAACTGTTTGCCTCATCAGCGAGTATAGCAATTAACAGAATATATTTAGTATAGCCCCTTTTTTCCATATGACTGGCAGCTAGATGGAAAGCTACAGTCAGCTTCAACTAGTGGGTCCTTCAGCTCACCAGCAAGTTCCCCATGGGTCACCTGTGGCCATGACCAATTTGGGAAAATGTGGCCCCAGCTTCTCAGGCAAGTGGCAGCTCAAAGGAAGAAGAGAGACAGACTCAAACACAGACCTGGCAGATCATCAGCTTGGCACAGATCATCCGGGCTAGTACACTTGAGGATGAGAGCCTTGGTCACTGTCAGATCCCTTGTTCATTTCTTGCTACAGACTCCCTCTTTTATGGCAGTAAGAAATTATTTAACAGCCTGTCTTCCTGCTTGAAACTGCTGGCACTCATCACTACTTCTCTGCTTCTCCTCTGTTTTCCCACTACTCTTATAGGCAGCCACATACCTTTTTCTTCCCCAGATGTTTTCTGTGTGGATCCCTCTTGATTTTGTGTGTTTCACCGGTATCCAACCTCATTTTCTCCATCCCAGGCTCCTTTATTTGTTCTTCTCTTGAATGATTTTACATAACATTCCAAATGACATTTTTATTGCGGTATTTTCATGGTCCTGCAAAATTTGCCAAGGGAGGTGTTTTACAAATAATATTATTACTTTGAAGACTTAGTCCTGTGGAATCACAGAACATGTGGTTATGTTTAAATACATTTGTTTTCACTGTGTGTCCTCTATTATGATTTTGCCTCACTGTGTGATATTGGTGCAGTAAGTGGTATTTATCTGTAAGATACCAACAACATGATCTGCTTCAAGTGCAACATGTTGGATTGTCTCCCTCTGAGAGATGGAGGTGATGCTTCAACATAACCTTGCCTGACCTTCCAAGGGAGTGCTCTAAATCTAAGGCAAAACTAGTGATTGTACTGATCCAGGACAGCCTGAGAAGGTTCTCATTGCATTTTCAGAACCATCACTGATCAGGTCAGTTGGTCCAGATCCTGTTTAAGGGCCTGGTTTCTGAAGCTTCTGAAGCTTCTGAGACATGCAAGCACTTTCTGTGCGCAGTAAGAGAGCAAGTCACAGCAAATGAGCAGGGTGGCTGGTGTATCTCTCCTCGAGGGTTCTCTGCAAGCTTTTTTTAGGTTTTTTAGGTCAATAGGTTTGGGGCTGACAGTGTAGGGAAAATAGTGATGCAGTTAACACACTGCAAAGACTCAGGGTTTCTGTCTTCACTGGTCTGATTTTAACCTTGTCACGTAAAAGAACAATTACAGAGATAATTAGATTTAAATAATGCACAAAAGATGGGATTGGCAATGGACTAACTGCAGCTGAGAGCCCAGGCCAGACAGCAGCAAGAAGGAGGATACAGAAACAGTCTGAAGGAAGCTCAGCTGGGAAATAGTGAGCAACTTGTCTTCAGATTATGATAAGAGAAGACTTTAAAGGCTGAAGGCTCTCTCTTAAACACAAGGTTTATTCCTCTAGAACCAAATTATCCTGTAAAGAAAAACCTAAAACGGATGGTTCAGCATGATCTCTATTGCCCAGTTAAGTGTGTTTTGTGCTTTCATCTGGAATTTTGGTAACATATTTGAACCAATCAATTAATTTTTTTGGTCAGCTTGTGGTCCATAGACATAGGTTTCTGTATTATTTTAAAGGCTCTGGGAAACTTGACTAAGAAAAGCACCTGTGCAAGTTGCAAGTCTACATGTGGGGTTCAGTTACCAACAGCTCCAGTGGAAGTTTCGTTTTGGCATCACAGACTCAAAAAGGTCAAAAGCTGTATGTTGAAGGTGATTATAACTACTTAATGGCTTATGAGCACATCCTTCTAGGGATGTTGTGGTGACCGGAGCAAGAGGAACATTCCAGCCAGGAGCTCCATGATCTCTGTGCAAAAATCTTCTACTGCTATATATTAAAACTTCCTAGCATGCATGGTGTTTTAAATTTGTTCAGTGTTGTTAGAAATGACCACACTTCATAGAGTAGGCTTTGAGCCATACAGAGCTCTAGATCCAGTGAGATGCTTGAAAGAAAAAAGCTGATGCTTGGATGTAATTTACAATTCTCTCCTATAAGAGGTCCAGGCCTCACAAAATGTTTCCCTCTGGTGGATAATTAGTTCGACCATGTTTGGGCAAAGTTTCATCCTGTTCCAATCTTATGAGTACTGGAACTATTCTTACTTAAATATCTTAAGCTCAGATAAAATTAGGTGTCTCTACTGAAGTGAAATGTTCAAGGTCACTTTCATTTTCCATTGTATCTAAAGGCAAAGAAATAAATATGTGTCTGGACTTTAAGGAAGGTACAAATTCAGTCAAAACACCATCAGCTTCCTTTCCCCATCTTTGTATTTACATAATCACAGGCAGAAAACTGCCTGCTCGCAAAACAGAGATGAACAGTTCTTAAGCCTCATCTGCAAAGGATGCTCACTGTTTCCAGCAGCACTACTGAAGCAAAAACTCCAGAAAGTCCTTCATGTGCATATCCTCATGGCAGACAAAAATGGCTCTTTCAGTTTTTCTCCAGCCATTTTCTACATACTACTAGGTTAAAAGAAGTACGTCAGAACACAAGTACCTACATAAGGCCTAATACTGACTCCCAGCCCCAGCTTACAGCTGTATAATTTCTAGTTAAAGAAGCACTCACTCTCAGGAGTTGGCTGTTTTCTTTTACACCAAAAACCTGAAGAATGGATAGACTTATCTCTGGTGAAAGACCAGTACCAAAAAGGAACAAATGCTCTTCTGGCAGGTTTTATTCCCAGACATTCTGGACACACTGATGGAGTTACAGACCTGCTTCCCCGTGCTTTGTAAAGCCCAGCAAGCAGTTTTTCATTAATTAATGGATATCTGTGACTATCACGAAGATATTTTTAAACATGCTGTCTTTTGAGAAGGAAAAAATGTTTCCCAGATCTCTTCCTTCCACTTTTCTTGTCTGGTTGATTCTTTTACATCAATCAACAGCCTTGAAAGGGTAGATTTTGTTAACTCAAAAATGAACAGTAGAAAGAATAGTAATTTTATTTACTTGATCTGCTCTTTCTTCAAGCTCAGCACCTTTCAGTCTCTCATAAGTAGACTGCACATGAGAAAATCAGTAATATGACAGTGCTCTACTATCACTGCTTAAACTCCTATCTGTCCTCCTTCACTTCCATGACTTTGCAGTCTGTCAGTAGATCTGAGAGTCCATAAACGTGCTCAGATCCTTCCACCAACTGCAAAAAGTGCGTTGTGCAACATTTTGGTTTCACAAGAAAGGACACCTGAAATTTCTGCCCACATCCTCTTCCCTGTGACTCTGCCAAGGTTTATATGAAAAACATCCTTGCCCCAGCAGTGACTGGAACCCTCCTCATGGTTCTCAGAGGATGATCACGGGTGTTCTGGGCCATTCCATTCTGAGCCTCTGTTCCACTGCCTGTGTATTTGAATGCAAGGCAGAGATGCACTGCTATCAGTGCATTGGAAATATGTCTTCTCTCAGACCTGGACATCTTATACCTGTCAGAGAAAGAGCTTTGGGCACTCTCAGGGATTAACCCCATCTGGCAACTAAATACCACAGAGCTGCTCACTCATTTCTCCCTCGCCCCCACTCCCTCCCCCGTGGGGAGGAGAATCAGAATGAAGAGGTAAATCTCCGTCCTGGTTTCAGCTAGGGTAGAGTTAATTTATTCTCAGTAGCTGTTACAGTGCTGTGTTTTGGATCCCAAATGAGAATGGTGCTGAAAACACACCGATGTTTTAGTTTGTTGCTAAGTTTTNTACTAAGTCCTGTTTATTCTAAGCCAAAGACTCTTTTTTCCCCTTGTCTTGCGCTCTGCCAGTGAGGAGGTAAAAAAAACAAACTGGGAGGGAGCATAGCTGGGACAGGTAACCCAAACTGACCAAAGGGATACTCCACATCACGGAACATCATGCCTAGTATATAAACTGGGGGGAGTTACTTGGAAGGAGGGCCAATCTAGGGGAAGAGGGGTCTGGCATCAGTTGTCAGGTGGTGAACTATTGTATTGTGCATCACTTGTTTTTCCCTTTTTATTATTATAATTTACCATTATTACTGTATTTTACTTTATCTTCAATTATTGAACTGTTCTTACTTTAACCTACAAGTTTTACTTTGATTCTCCTCCCCATTCCACAGGGGCAGCGGGGAGAGAAGGGGGCTGAGAGAATGGCTGTGGAGTCCTGACTTTCCAGCTGGACTTAAACCATGACAGCCTCATGGGTTGAGATGAGAACAGTATTACAATTGAAACAAAAACGTAACTACACAATAATAACATAGTAGTAGTAGTAGCAGTAGTAGTAGTAGTAGTACTAGTAATGAAAAGGAGAGGTAGAAAGAGAGCCCAAGAGAAACAAGTGATGCACAATACAACTGCTCACCACTCACCAATACATACCCAGCCTGTCCGTGAGCAGAGATCAGCCCCTTTTTCAGGGAACTTGATGCAGATTACGTACTGCACATTGTTCTGTAGTATGGAATATCCTTTTCTCCAGTTGGGGCCAGCTGTCCTGGTCATGCTCCCTCCCAGCTTCTCGTGCACCTCCTCACTTGCAGAGCACAGAAACCAAAAAGTCCTTAGGGTGAGCGTTACTCAACAACAACTAAAATATCAGCGTGCTATTGAAATTATTCTCATAGTAAATTCAAATACAGCACTATACCAGCTACTAAGAAGAAAATAAAGTCTATCCTGGCTGAAACTAGGACAGGCACAGGCTCCATCTGACATGCAGTCCAGACAACAAAGACTGAGCTTTAGCAGGTAAGAAGAGCCTTTAGAGAAGGCAGATACACCAGGTGCTTCTACCACGTTTTTGCTAAAAGCTTGCTGAAGCAACAGCATTTTTTTTTCTTGAGTCAAATAAAAAATGGTGGAAGGCCATATTATCTCAAAGTAGCTACTTTCACTGTAAAGTAAACAATTCCTATTAAATTTAAATGAGTCTCATATAAACCTAAGCTCAATCAAACCAAGAATATCCAGTAAGTTGTATTTAATTATATTATACCCTTAGAGTTTTCCAGTGCAGTTCTCATCTCAATTTCCTTTGCTTTTCAAACTGTCAGTGAAATTTTTGCCACACACTGTATTCAGGGAAGAACTTCCACTGGGGAAACTATTTAAATAATTTTGTTATGTCTTTCCATCTGTCGGTCCAAGTGTACACACAATTTTTACTAAATATGAAGTAAACAAACTTCTGCATCAGCCCAAGGCTCTTTTGCAGACTTAACCATGTCAGCACAGGGCTCTGAAGTACTTGGATGAAAGAAGCTGTTTAAGTATGAATTCTTATATTATCAGCATTATTGAGATGTTCCAAAGCAATCTGGTTTATACAGAGAATAAAATGTGCCATAATGGGAGGAAACAAACATGAGAGCCAAGTGAGCTGAGAGTCATACTGACCGGCAACCTCCTAGCCTCTAATAACCTGCACTTTAGGAAGTTACTGTGGGGATAAATCCATGGGCTGTCCTGTTGTGAACTAGGCACAAATTTACTTCTTGGTTTTTCAACTCATTTACACTTACGGGCTCTGAGGCCTTCTGAGTTAAAAAGTTCCACATCTGCTCAGTGGAAAACAGACGTCTGAGTGCTTCAGGCACTCTTCTGACTTTGTTGCCCTTTAGCTCCAGAACAGCTTCCTATTTCCCCCTCCTTGCCACCTGTGGTTTACAGGTGTCACTGGCTGCCTCTCAAGACTATTTATTTTCTGGCAGATACTTTGTTCATTGCTCTGTTCTTCCTTTGTTCTCCCCCATGAAATTAGGAGACCAGGACTTCTGGACCAGGACTTCTGGCAATGCCTCAGCAGTCATTACACCATGATGAGCACAACCCAGATTGATTTCTGACTAAAACACCCCATGATGTGCTTACCCTTTGGCTAGTGTAGAGCACTGATTAGACAACTTTTGAGCCTCCCTACTCTGCCACAAACCTTCCCCTGCCATATTCTCTCCCCCTCCTTGTGACCAGCTTCTCTCTTGTGATAGCTTCTCATAAGAGTTTTGCTGAGGCCTGTTTTATACACGCCTATGCCCCTGTCAGAGACTCATCTGTGCCATCTGGTACTTCATCCTCCAGGGACTCCTGTAGACTTGTGAGGCACCATGATCTTTCTCACACATTTAACAGAGTGCATTCTTCCGCCTTAATTACCAGGACATCTGGAGGAAAAATAAATGTTTTCATATGAAAAAATTATATTCCTGAGAATCCATGACCACACAGCTAGCATCTGGGGAAATGACTCTCTTTGGGACAGTCTCTTGGGTATGCGGTTAGCATCTGCGTGTGAATGTAAGCTGTCTTTCTAGAGGAATCCATGGGGTTCGGGCTGGTCTGCAGGGAACTGTGAGGAGCCAGCTGGTCTGCCCAGGTCCAGAGCCACCTGATGAGGCTCCCATCCTTGGTTTGGCTTTCTGTGCCACCAGCAGGCTGTCTCCTGCTTTTGTGCTTTCCAGGCCAGCCATGTGGGTGTGTGTTGGAGTTGCAGCTCCTGAAAAGAGTGACCCTGGACTTCAGAGACAAAATAAAAGCCTGCTAGATGCGCTGGGCATGAAGAGCCATGAGACTCTGGATAAAGCATGGAGCTGCCTGGTCCCTGGGTGCCAGTCCACTTTGTTCCCTGCAGGCAAGGACCAGGTGAAGCTACACCAAGCAGATTGCCTGTGCTTGCTCCTCCACTTGCCAGCTCTTGCCAGCTCACGAGACCTGTCTGCGCTTGCAGAGGTCTCTCTGAGCAGTGGATTCGCTAGAAGCACATCTAGATGAAGATCTCCAGGTACAGCCCTCTAGTCCAGCACAAAGCTGCACGGGATGGTCCAAGCCATTTCTGCAGTGTAGGGCATCCATGTTGCTGTGTTTCCTCTTCACCTTCCAGAAAGTAAGGTGTCCTGACAGGGAGGAAATACACAGTCCAGACCAAAAGACATGCCCCTGATGTGAACAACCCATTGCATAAGTGTTGAGAGCACCTCACTATGTGGCAAGGACTGAGTCTGATGTGTCCTGAGAGCCAAGCTGACTCGCAATAAACCACTGGAAACTGGGGGGGAAGTTTCCCCCCCAATGCTGCAAGCAGACTCTTGCACTGGGTTAACTGGGTCTGAATTTCATTCTGATCCGGGGATCCAACCAATGCCCCCAGGGCTTTGCGCTCTGGGCAGTGCGTGGGCACTCACTGTGGACAGGGTCCCTCCCTCCCTTTCCTTGAGGCTTTCTGTGCTCTCGGTGGGTCCCGGTGGCCACTCCTTCTCCCCTGCAGCGCCGGTGCCTGGCGCGGCCGGGAAGCGGGGGAAGGGGAGAAGGGGGAGAGAGGGAGGCCGGCACCTCTGACTCCCGTGCCGGAGTGGGACAGAGTGCAAAGGGGATGGCAGTCCCAGGGGAACACCTGGGGACAGGGAGAGTCCCCGGGATCTTGCCGCGCTCCGGTCTAGCCCTTAAAAAACAAAAAAAATACGACCCAAAGAAACATGACAACCATACGAAACCAACAATTAACAAACAAACAAGCAAGCAAACAGACAAACGCACACACACAAAAGCCACCTAAAAAGTGAAAGGAGACCTCCTCTCCCCCGTGTCTCCGGAGGCCGGCGGAGCGGGGCGGCGGCGGGCGCCGGGAGCCGCGGGGCCGGGGCACGCTGGGGCGCCGTGCACAGCCCGCGGCTGCAAAACCAAGTCCCCGCGCGGCGCTCCCGGCCCGCGTGTGCGGAACCCG
>VWZW01000331.1:30087-80087 GCA_013397115.1 Edolisoma coerulescens | reverse complement strand
GTCCGATCTATTCCCAGCACGACTGGAGGTTAATTTTAAATTTGACTTGTTTCTTCTGTACACGGTAAATAAAGTGCTCCCTGGGCTGCACGAAGTTCCTTTCTGAAAAAGAGAGAGTTAAGTACTCGAAAAGGGAAGAAAATTTAAAAAGCCCTCCTCTTTTCCCTCTGCGTGTCTCTTTCATTTCAAACCTGCTTTCTGCGCTCTCAGGCGGGGCTGACGCTGTTTATTCAGCTTTTCTTGACAATGAAAAGCAACTCAGAGAAGTTTAAACGATCTCTTGTTATTTTGGGGCTTGTTTTTCCAGCGGTCTTCTCCAGGGCTGCTTCTTTGGGGATATAATGCAAAGCAAATAATTTGGAAACCCATTATCCCATAGAGAAAAACATGTCATCAATCCCATGCCCTTTATTTGATAAAAAAAAAAATTGTCTTGAAGGTTTCTTCCGTGATCATCTAAACTGCAGAACAACGATGGTTATAATTATTACCAAACTGCCAACGCGCTGAAGGCAGTCTGAGATAATTTAGCATATGTATTTTAAACAGCTTGGTTTAAATGTCCGTTTTCCTTTTTTTTAAAGGCTTACTCCATCTCTATTGCAAACCGGGGTTTAGCTATCAACAACTGCTTTAAAAGCGGTGGTTGAGAAGAGGGGTCTTTTGTTGTGCTCCTTTTTGAAGAACTCCTGCTCATAAGCAAACATTTTGAAGAGTGCATCGGTCTCTAATCAAAATAATCCAGATTCTTGTGTGAAAGGTAAATATTTTGCAACCACATTACTGGAGCTGAAATAACTAAACAAGTCAGACACCGAAATTAGCAACCAGGTGGAGTGTGGGCAGTGAGAGAGCTGCAACACGGAGAAGAGGTCCTCTTAACCTGCCAAAAGCTGTCGAGTGTTTCTTCATCAGAAGACGCTGCCGTGAGTTTTCGAAGGAAATGCCGCTTAGCAGAAAAGTAATTTTTGAAATTTTTCTGGAAACAACGACCGTCTGAAGCGAAGCTGTGTACCTGTAAAACGAACCCCTGTGTATCACATGCTTCATATTAAACTTTCATGCCGTTTTCCTTCGCTGTTTTTTTTCCAGCTAAAGGGTTCTTATAAACTTTCCTTCGTTTATTTAAGTCTGGTTTTCATTGCTGCAGTTTTGCATGGTTTGCCTTTGTTTAGTTTATTAACCCACAGGGTTACTTTAACTAAATATTTGGGCTGAATACTTTGGGGTTGGATTTCAACGTTTTCTAACAAAATTACTGAGTTTTTTGAAGCCACACAGAGGACTCTGTGTTGACTTTATTAGTCAATTTAACAGACTATAAGGAAAATAAAAATAAGAAACATACTAGTGTATCCCCTCCAGTGAGGATTGGGGCTGAAACTGGTCTCTTACTTAGTATTTCAGATGCCATCGAGGCTGCGTTAACTTTACTAACATTTTAACAGAACTGTCAAATGTACAGCACCTCTGCTCTGCCGAAGCCTCGTGCGGTGCCGATGTCATCGCGGAGGTATTTTTAAGCCCCCCAAGAAGGGAAAAAAAAAACCAACTAAAAAAAAGTACCTCTCTTTGTGCTTGCTGCCTCACGCCTCGGGCGAAGGGTGAGGGATGGCCTGGCCGCGGGGGAGGCACGGTCAGGGGGGTTCGTCCGGCCCCGCAGTGAGCCCGGGGGGACCGGCGCAGCCCTACTGCGGCGCCGAAAAGGGTCCGGAGGCTGCGGACTTGGGCTGAGACCGGCCCCATGTGCCGCCTGGGGAACATTCCCCACCCAACATCCTGGCAGTCTCTCCTTGCAGCCTCCCGTTGGGGTTGGCATGCTTATTTTGGGAACTTCTTGCTAAGTTTAGGTTTAGTTTAGTTTAGTTTAGTTCAGTTTAGTTTAGTTTAGTTTAGGTGTGTTTTGTTTTGGTTTTTGTTTTGTTTTGTATTGTATTGTTTTGTTGTGTTGTTTTGTTTTGTTTTGTTTTGTTTTGTTTTGTTTTGTTCTGTTTTGTTTTGTTTTGTTTTGTTGTTAAAAGCATTTGCCCTGCTGCCTGGCTGGGACAGAAAGAAACACGTTACTGGGAGATATGGGCCCTTGAAGAGAGAGTGAGCTGCAGGCAGTCATGTGTGTTGGGAAGAAGAAACTCTTCTAAAGAAAGAAACTAAAATCTCCCTGGCGTGGTGCCACTTGCCTGGGTTGTAGGACCCCTCGAGCAAAAGCAGGGTGGCAGCAAGCTGGCCAGCTCTTTAGTGCAGTGCACTGTCAGAAAGAAACCAAGGGACTCCTTCAGAATACTAGAATACTGCTGTGGACACCAATCACCAGTCCATACAGGAACCCTTCCATACCTGTGGATTTTCTTTAGTGCAGTCATCTCTCCCAGCAAGTAACTGTCCAGTGCTGTGCTGAGCACATCATAGGGTGCTCTACAGGTGGCTCCAGTGCTTGAACAGTGTGCTTTTATCATTTAAAGGCTAGTCCCATCTCCTGGGACTCCCCTGTGTGGGCAATGGTAAGTGGGGAGAGATAAGGAGCTTACAGTTCCCTTTTCCAATGAGGATCTGCAGAGGTGGATAATCTCAAACCTCAAGAAAGAGAGAGGAAGGGTAGCAGAGTGTGGAGATGCTACGACAGCAATGAGACACAAAGACCAGTCTGTTGGTGTCTGCTCCCTCAGAAAAACAAGAGCCAACAGAAAGATGTAAAGAGGGAAGATGAAGGGGCCAAATTGGGAAGGATCTTTGCAGGCCATCTTTGGGGGAATAAACAGGGACAAAAGCTGTCTTTGTCACCATCACAGAAAAAGACATTGCAGCTTCCAAAATGCAAAACACCACAAACCAAAGAGAGAGCTATGCCTATGTGGGTGAAAGACAAAACCCCTGTGTAAAACCTGGGTGAACTTAACCAGGAAGTCTTGTAGAAAAACTTGCAGAAAAGCCTGATCAGAGCTAGAGACAGGTTACAGGCCTGCAAGAGGCCCAGCAGGTCTGTGGTCAAATACTGGCGGGACAGTCCAAAATTTTAGAAAAAGCAGCTGTGTGGTGTTAGTACCCATTAACTACTCTAATAACTTTGAATCTCAAACCTAGATATCAGAGTTACGTGAACCCCAGGATAGATGTATTAGTGCATCTAACAGGGATATGTGCCTTCACTTGTTTTAGGAAGTCCTCAACAAGACCTTAGAATGAAAATATGGAACTCTTGCAATACCTCTCAATTGTAAATCCGTCTGTCCACAATCACCAACAATAAGCCAGCAACAAATGTATGGCACGTCCGTCAATGGGATTAATTCAGTGTGAAAATGAAGCTGTCATTTCTGATAGAGCAGCTTACTGCCAACATGCGGTAGTGAGGTTGTCCACTGCTGTCTGGATAATAAAATGTAAATGTGTAACTCCCTAAAGCATGTCCCATTCAATACCATTAATGTAACGTTGGTATGCTTCTTCTGATACTAACATGAGAGAGTAAAAGAGCAAGTGCTACCTTCAAATATTATTACATATTTTTGTTTTACTTACCTGCCATTGCATCTTGCAAAATACTTTGTGGTCTCTTGAACACAAAAGGGCAGCACAGAAGGTCGTGTTTGAGTCAGGCTTAGGTTTCAGAAGAAAAAAAAGCTTGGAGCTTAGCTAATAGTGAAGAAACAGGATAACTGCTAAAAAGCGCTAATAAATGTTTACTCTGTTAAGTATTGCTTTTATTTCTTCCTCTTATAAGTGATCTTGCAGTACTATTATTCCAAAAATTGAAGATTACTGTATTAAAACCAGATTTTCTAGAATTCATTCATAATTTTCAGGAGCAGTCTTCTATTTCACTAGGTAATAAGAAGATGCAGATTTTTTACTTTTTTTGAGAAATTCCATGTTTTCCTTCACTCAAAAGAGTAAAATCTGAATAACAGTTGGTGGTACCTCAGTCTGAAATCTGCTGAAGTGTGACAGCAGTAAACAGTGAGAAGAGCAAATGAACTAGAGAAACCCAGGTCAAATGGGGAAAAGAGAACGAACTGGGAGAGGGACAGGTTAAAAGATGAAACAGAGTAAAAAAGTAATGATGGAAAAGACACCAAAACCAGAAGTTTTCTGCAGTAGCTGTGCAGCTTGATAAACTCTTCCATCACTTCTATTCCCCACTGGACATGTAGTAGAGAAAAGCATTACTAAATCTCCACCTCAGACTTGACGCCATCAAAATCTGTAGATTTTCTTCTTGTTAAGTATATGAAACTCTTGGTCCCAGCTCTCAGCTGCAGTTCCCTGCTTTGCAGAGTCCCAAAACACATACTTCAGCTCTGACTTCATTCAATATGTTAAATCCAACTGCAGCCAACATTAATTAACAAAGGAAGAAAGGGTGAACCAATTATTACTTGACTGATCTCCCTGCCTGTCATGTTGGAAATCACCCTTAACAGCTATAGGACAAGAATGAAGAAAAAAGAGCTTAGCACTTATTACATATAGGACTGAAGACATATCTTCATGATATTGTGTATTCATTTTTCCTTCTGATTTGAAGGATGGCCATTCACATCCCTTGGCACTGCAGTCAGTATTTTAAAAAAAGATCATAACAAGAAAAACCACCCCACAGCAGAACAAAACCCACACACAATAATAATAAATTACATAATTATCCAGTAATTTGAAGCAGTGATATACAGCCCACAAAATAAAAATCATTCCCACACCCCCAGTTTTATTTCTGTGTGGGTTAGATGTGCATATGGAGGGGTGATAGATAGACGCTGTGTATATCCAACATGACAGAGCACTTATTCTCAGACACAGAATAAAGTAAGATATCAGATTTTAATGCCATTAGTATTTTCCTGCAGCAAATTCTAGTTTTGGAGATGAGAACTCAGGCCTATCCTAATTGAAGATGAGGAACTGTACAGTTTCATCAATGCATTTTTTTAAAATGAATATTTTAGAGTGTTGAGTATCTATAATATAAATGCTTAACTATTTGTTATGTAAAATTTTGGTCTAAAAACAATGAGAAATATGGAATATATGGTAGCAATATTGGTGTGATGCAGTTTAAAAGGTAGGTGGGGTTGACTGTCAGATGATCTGTGCATGGTGACTCACATGGTGGCTATTTCAAAACAAGACAGACGTTTCGTATGCGTGCCATGTCATCAGTGATACTTACCATATTTTATGTGCTAGTGGTCTTGATCTTTTTTAGAGGTTTCTATTGTTGTGGGCACTTGAGGATGTGGAGTAATAGACAATCTCCGCAATTTAAATAGAGAAGCCAGATGTTGAGTTAGATGCGACATCAGGGCACAGAGAGGTAAACAGACCTCCCCAAGAGCAGGCAGCAGCTCAGTGCTGCTTTCTACTATGGGTATTTCTTTATTTGCCCTCACAGTAAAGCCCTAAATTTTTTGTGTGTGTGAAAGCTAAAATGAATTCTTTGTATAGTAAAACACAAGAGGAAGCAATGTACTATTTCTGCAACTGGCTTAGTGGACTCAGGAGCAGAGGTATAGAGGTATAGAGGACTAGACAGAGGCAAATGCTGTCTTCTGTGAGTATGTGCCAGCGTATTCAGCACTACTCATAGCTGTGACACCAGTGCAACCACCTTTATGCAAAATATTTGTGTGCACTGTCACTGTGTCTCCTTGTATAGTATTTTGTAAGACAGAGGGTTCATATATTTTGTAAACACATATATGCACATAAAATACTCAAGTGTAATTACCATCATCAAGGAAAGTGAGTACTGCTGTAGTTCTCCCAAGTTTCTCTGGGTTGTAACACTCAGAGACGCATTTGAAAGAAATAGAATTAGAAGATAAACAATTGTTTCTAGGCATGTTTCATTGACTGGGTAGGAAATTAGTGGCTTGTGATAAGGACAATGATGACACCATGATTGCAGGCATTAGTGTTATCTGTGAGAGAAGATTTAATTTTCCTATGTTTTAGACATACTTAATAAGAAACTACTGTATCAGAAATTGTGATATAAGAAATACTCTGGACAGATTTGTTATAGAAGTAACATTTGTCTGCGAAAGGGGTATACTGGCTGTCTTGTACAAAATCAGAGACAGCTGTCTGCTCCTGTACTACAGCATAGATACCCTGTTCACTTGAAAAAAAAAGGTCATCAAACTTCTAGAGAAGGGCTGTCAGTACAGATGTGTAGATATGTATTTAGGTGGTCCAGAAGTCTGGCAAAGTAGTTTCAACTACTGGTTACAGATTTTTATCTGCTGTATTCTAGAAATTGGTGCTGATTTGAATCAGTGATTTGTGAAGTATATTGCCGTTATTTTCTTATTGGTGCTACTAGAATTCTGCAAAAATCCTCCTTTACAAAGAAAGGTCTTCATTTAGGAAAAAAAAAATCTAGTGATTTTCAAAATATATTTCCTTCATGTCAGTGTTATGATGTGAATGTCAGGCCTAGCATTGCTCTGTTATACCTAAGTGAAATGCAGTCACTTCCTAGTGTAATAACATAATTGAGAGTACACTGCAGTTTGAAACTCGCAAGGATATATGAAATATTCCTCCTAATCTATTAAATCTGAAACATAAGGAAAGACACAGTGAAAGTTTATCTGTGTCAGCTCAAGCCCATTTGCATGGCACTATCCAGTCACCCTGGTTTCTAAGTTAGCTTTATGACACAGAAAAAGTTAGGTACCTCCATGTTTTCTGAGCTCAGATACTAACAAAAGTCAACATTATCCTCCTGTTCTTTCAGGACCTGGTGCTGAAAACGGTCACCATCCTGACTGACAGAACAATTAGTGTTGTCAGCAGAGAAAATAGTCAGTGAACCAACTGAAGGCCAATGTGTTTATTTTCCCACTCAGAGATGTAGTCTTCCCAGGTGGAGACTCTGAAAACATTCCTGCTAAAGCTGACATGGTTTTTACTTCAGTGAGGGATCGGTCTACCCTGAACAGGAAATTAATCCAAACATTTAAGAGAAAGCAATACAAGCTGCACTGAGTGCAGGAGACATACAGCTATGCCACTGTCTCCACATGGAGAAAAATACCTCATTTTGAGAATATTAATTTTTTCTGGTTGGTTTTTTTCCAAGCTGACCACATATAAATGATGAAACAGGATAGTGGCTGTAAGGTTAGAAAAACTGCATAAGGCAGCATGAGGTAATAGCCTATCAGAGAAGACTTGTAAGCGGCATCACACGACCCTTTAATTAAGTTACAAAATGAACTCAGAGTTATTACACTCTCTAAACATATTCCCTTGTTTTTCTTCAGTTTCCAAATGTCTCTTTGTATAAATTGCATGCTACAGTTAACAGCACTGAGTCTCCTATCTGTTTATGAAATGTACCTTTTCTATTGAAAGCTAATGTGCAAATATTCTTAAAATCAGTTCAGCTAACAAAGCCAGTTCTCTTTCTGCCATCAAATTCACTATTTCTTAGGACATTTCTATTAGATGATATCACAGATTATATCAGAGAAGCAACACAGGACACGTCAAAGAGAAGTTTCAGCCTTCCTTTTTATGCCTTTCATTGGGATAACACTGCAGTAGAAGTGACTGCCCTGTGGTGGCTTTATTTTTAGAAGTGCTATCAAATGCTAGAAGCTCCTCCTGTTGCCATCTGTATCAGCAAGGATGAAGTAATTTTTCTTACGGGATTCTGAATGGAAGTAATAGCTAGAAGGAGATAGAAAGGCATCCATGTGTAAAAATGTAAACTGTTTAACCTGCAAAACACTGTAAGTTTGCAGTACCTTGTATGGATCGTTTTTCAAGACAGGCCCATACAACAGTATGGAAGGGGGATCTACAGAAAAGAGAAGGATTTCCACAAGCACAGCCCCTTTCCAGAGCCTGTATTTGGTGGAAGTCCTGGACCCTTAGCGGACCTCCTAAATAGTCAGCCATCCTCCATGAGCACATGAAGAAACACACAATCTTAGCTGGAGGAATTTTATCTGCAATACAGTAAAGCACAAGTACAGGAGACGAAAAGGCAGATGAAGATGTCACCACATGCAATTGGTGCCTCTGTGCTCCAAATCCGACACACACAGCATGACACCTAAGCCACTTCTTCCTTCCCTTTCTGTATCAACTTTGGTGGAAAAACCTTCTTCATTTGGTGGAAAAATCTGCTGTGGAGGTTTCTGAAATGTGCTATTATGGTTGGATTTGAAACAACAGATTTTTTTTTCTTCTGTCTTGTGACAGCTATCAGGTATTTTGTGTCACTGCTGTGTTTCAAGAGTGTAAAAAACTCACAAAAAATAACATTATACATGGGCCAATGCTCATGTTTTAAGATTAATGTGGAACAACTAGAGAAGATTAGAGAGAACACTTACAAGGAAAGCAAAATACAGTGTTGATTTTCTCTTTACTGCCTGAAAGCAAGACAGCAGTCTCTTGCTGTTAGACCCAGAACTGTTCCCTAGCAGATTCCTGCATGCCATCTGCCCCAGCACAGTGCTGCTGAGACTCAAGGCCAAGAAGAGCAGGATACTTGAAGCAGGGAAGGCACCCAACATGGGATGTTGAGCCTTCATGTAGCTTTTTCACTTTGCTGTGAGAGCAAAACCAGAAAGGGCGCTTCAGCAAACGGCAGAAATCACCAGCGCTTGTGGTGTTACCCCATTGTACGCTTTGCTTTGCAAGCAATAAAACATCTCTTGATTTCAAATGTTGCCTTCCACAGCTTGCCCACACCCTCAACCCCTAGTCTTAGCACTGCTGGCCATTCTACCCTGCAGTGTGCACCCTCAGGTCTTTACTCTCCTAGAGATGCTAAGGAAAACTAGTCAGCTGAATGAAGGAAAAATGCAATTCCAAAAAAATATTTTAAAAAAGCAAAAAGAGCCATCCAAAACAAACCCCCTCGTATTTACTGAGAACTCATCTGAAAATCTAGTAAGAGATGCATGCAAACATGCTGAGGTTTAAATGAAGAAGCCTGAGGTTAAAGGCTGAGAGCACTGTGGATCCCAGCAGGACCTCTATGCCATGCTGTAAAGCTCTTGATGCACTCCAACACTGGCATGTCAGAGGGCATTAACAAGGGCTTAAGAAATATACAGAGACCTTTTCTTTTGTAGGATTAGTGAAAAGAGCATGTGAATTTGTTTTTAAAAATTGTTAGTGTGTTTAGATACATCAATTTCAGTGATGTGGGCATGCAGGTACAGTTTGAAACTGCTTCTCTTCTCGCCCCAGGTGCAAGATTTCATCAGCATCATGGGCATTTGCTGAGCTTGTTTGCTCTCTGCTGTCTATGACTTTGAGCATTTACTGTCTCTCCCCTGTTGTTGTCCCTGTCCCTTCTTCCCATCCTTCTGTATTTGCCAGCAGATGTTCACCCTCCTCTGTGCTCCACAGTGTGGCTACATCCTTGGGTGGTCCAGCTTCCCTCAGGGAAACCAAAACCCCTTGAAAAAGAAAATGGAAACTCCAGGAAAGCAGATAAAGCATCTTTCTTCCTCTTACTTAAAGTACAGCAGCACCAGCATATTTTCAGTTCTTTAAACAATCTGGGGATGGTGATGTCTCTTCCAGCAACTGTTGCTTTCTCTCTGATGCTGGTCTGGTCAGGCTACCCACGCCTGAAAAGTAGAGACCTGCACTATGACAGGAACCGTGAGTAAAACAGCAGGAGAACAGTTTGTGCTGGTGGTGCCATTCTTGGGGACAGCAGGCATTTAAATGAGGGGAAAGGGGCATTATGTGCAGGTCGATGGGAAAAGAACCCACAGCCAGGAAAATAAAGGAACTGGGCAATTAATGATGCATCTTGCAGGGGACCATTCCTGTGGTGAGCAGTTCAGTTGCACTGGTTAACACAACAGTGAGTCATGCCTCTCTGGATCACGGAAGTGTCGTCTTCATCCAAGCCCAGGGAAACACAGTGAGGTACATTTACATAAGTCTTTAACTCCAGGACAGGAGCAAAGATCTGTGCTGGGTTAATGGAGAACCTGCTATCCAGGTAAAGTAATTTGCTGGCCTGAGGACTGGGGATGCTGCTTCACTATTGTGAGCTAGAATTCAGTTTTGTAATCTGAGGCTTAATGCATGACTTGTGACATAAGCCCTTGCTGTACTGATGGCATCATCCTGGGAAATGATGTGTCTGGGTCAATGGCTGTGCCTGCATTTGCTTTCTCAGGACTGCTGCTATGTGGCCTGAGAGTGGCAAGATCAGGGAACCAGCAAGGGGGAACATAATCCCAGGGGTACAACCATGGTAGAGGGAGAGCATTTCTCAACCTCAGGTCCAGGCTGGACTGTGGAATGTGGGAAAGAGCCTGATCTCATGTCCAGAACAAAGCAAACAAAACCTAAACTGGAAGACTCACGTGGCCTGAGAAACAGCTAGGTTAGGGACTGGGACAGGATTACAGGATCTCCTCTCCTGTGCCTTCCAATGTCCTTCATTGCTAGAGTGCCCTTAGCCCTCCTCTTCTTGCTTAGAAGCAGCCAATGATTTTCAAATCTCCAGTACTCAGAAAGCCAAAATCCCCCAGAGAGTCAAGTTGTATTGTTAGCATTCACATCCTGTTTGAAATGCAGTCAAGCTCACAGCAGGACGTTTCTGTCACTCTGGTGCTTCTGTTGCTCGCGACTGTCTGAAGCCGCACTTCAGATGCCCAGTTTTAGTCTTGTGCTGGTCCCAGCCTCAGCCACGTCTGTGGCAAAGCATTTGCAGGGGACTAACATTTCAGGGCATGGCAGGGATAGCTGTAAGCACAGGGTGATGGTCCAAGGAAGCTCCTGTGCCTTTGTTGGGTGTCACAGTGGGAGTGCCTGTGACCAGAATGGCTCAGGGCAGGGTCTCTCTTGCAGGTGGTTTGTGTGCAGGGTGAGCCAGGTCCCTGGGGATGTTGGTTTAGTGGGTAGATGTGGATGTGACTGGAGCTTCACAGTAGGTAAAGAGAAGTCCAAATCTGGTGAGAGTCAAAGTAAAGGAAAAAGCGTATGGGTTTCAGACACTATAGTAGGAAGCAGAGGCTTCTGGAGGACATTCGGGAACAGTGATTTCCAAGTGTTAATATAGGCCAGGAGTAGAAGTATCTGATCTAGAGCCCCACAGATCCCTGGAGGATGGTAAAGAAGTGCTGAGGGCACAGGAAACCCAGCAATTCTGCTGAAGTATTTCCCATGCTATCAAAGGATTTCCCATCCAAACTTCCCATTTCAATTTTGAGCAACAGTGATGGGAAAAACTTGGAGAAGCAAGTGGGAGCAAGATCTCCACAAGACCTATGAGTTGGGTCAAATCTCTAGTGTTAAGAATCCCTTCCTCTTCATGCCTTCCTGCAGCTGAGATTATCTTTCTCATATTAGTGTGGCACAGTCCTGCTCTCTCCCGCTCGATCTCCAGTAGCTGTAGCTGCCACCCAGCTGTGTTAATCCAGCTGTGCCTTGCAGTGCAGTCCTGGGCAGTGGGAGTCTGCAGCACAGTGCCACTGCTGTGGGTAAGCCTCTGAACCAGGCACTGCCCTCCACACTGCTCTGCTAAGCAGAGCATCCACTGGCTGCAGAGTATGCAGCTCTTCTCTCTTCTCCACAATTTTTCCTGATGTGTCAGATAGCACTCCGAGCAACATCATCTCACACTCTTGGAGGGAGGTTAGCAATGGAGGTGTCTGCTTTGGGGACCTGGGTTGTAGTGTTTCCCAACTGCTCGCTCTGCAGAGATGAAGTGGAGTGCATTGTCACTGAAGTGATAAACCAAGAGGCTTTTGTAAATTAGCATAAGCACCTTGTCTGTGCCTGTCTGAGATATGGATACATTACAAGCATAAGCCAGGATTGTGCTTTTGTGCTCATGGAATTTGCATGACATTCAGCTCCTGTGTAAAATATGTGCTTCAGAATCTAGTTTAATTTCTATGTATTACACACATTTTTTAGCCATGATGGGCAGGAAAAGAAATTATTAGAAGTGTAACCAAGTGTAAATCTTTGTCATGCTGAGTTTGCAGGCAGCCTGGGAAAGAGCTCTGAAGTAGATGAACTGTCTCGTTCATCTCAACAGGTTATTAACTTTGAGGCTTTCAGTCTAAAAGCATAAAAGCCAATGCAATTACTCCCTGCCTGTGTTAGCAGGAGGCTGTAGTGAACACAGCCTGAAATCATCCTTTTCATTGCTCAGAGAGCAGTCATGGTGTTAGGCCCTTCTCCGTATCTCAGCTTTTGCCTTAAATTGTGGGCCTTCTAAGCAGTTAATGCACTGTTTTCCATTCCAGCATCCGCCAAGCACAGATCAGACCACCAGAAGAGAGGCCACCTTCCTACACAAAGTTTGTGTTTCCTCTGTTAGGTGGTTAGCTGTACAGAAACTTCAGCAGCTGGACACTGAGGGATGAAAGGTGCACACAGGGCTAGGGTAACCCTCTGGATTTTGCTGGGACAGACAAGGAGTGCTCACATCTTCAGGGCCAGTGAAGATGCCAATGGAGATACTTTTCCTCATTGCCTCTTGGATGCTGCCTAGGTGCACACCTAACCAACCTGAGCATGGCAGCAGGAGAGCAGGCATGCTATAACAGGGACCTGACTCTAACCTGTAATGCAGTAGTTTCTCTAGAAATACTGCACTGATCCTCCCCCAAGCAGTTGTCATATATCTCTGGCAACATTTTTTGATGCTGCAGTACAGTTCCTATATTCAGACCTTCAACGCTTTGATCTTCGGATGGAACCTGACGGAAGAACTGAATGTTAGTCCATTGACAGGGATGCTGCTGTTTATGGTCCTAATGTAAGTCACCCCTCCCCACTCCCCAAATTTCCAAGCCGCAAAGCTGCCATGGCATTTCTGATCTGTTCTTCTCACAGTGCCACAAACTCCTGGATCTGTGCAGTGACACTTTAACACCCTCTTTGGGAGCAGGGAGATGGGGATCAGTGAAGGATAGCAGAAGGCAGGGGACAGAGCAAGGCTGCACTCTGGAGAGGTGCTAAGGGGTAAAAGGAGACTATTAAAGATCAAGGTAGTGCACCTTGAGCAGAGTACATAAGATACAGAGGAGAGGCAGTGGGAAAGGAGAAGAGACATCAGGGCGCACACAGCTGGGGTTTGCTTAATACTTTGCTTTCCATCCCAACCACAGGTATAATTAAAAGCACAGTTTGGTTCTAGCTTCCTTTTGCTCATTTTCTTTTTCTAGACCTGTTGCACAAGTTACACATGCAAAGCATTTGAAATAACAAGGTGCAAGAGCATCAAAGAGGTTGCATACGAGGGGTTGCAGAGGCTTTCAGCCGAGTGCTCCCCACCTCCAGGAAGCCCCGAGCTAGGGATTGGCCTGCGCTGTGTGTGAGGCCCCGAGCAAAAGCGGCTGTTGCAGACAGCTGGGGACTGGAATCAAGCTGCGATAGGCCCCCCCCTGTGCTTGCACTGCTGGAGACAGGAACAGCCTGCAAGGAGCAGGGTTTTCACAGGATGCTAGACCTCAAGGAGCTGCTGTGTTTTAGGGACTCTCTGTCTGTCGTTTATGTTGCGGGATTAGACCATGGTGGATAATCAAGACACAGAGGAAAAATAGTCATGCCGTGACTTATCAAACACACATGCAAGAACAAGCATGAAGAACTCCAGGCTTGACAGTGCAGTGGATACTGTTGGAAACCTAGGCACCTGGCTAAGAAAGCACATGGGCACAAAGAGGCAATGCTGACTGCTGACTAATTACAGTGCAAGAACCACATGCAGGGGACAAGGCAGCAGAGATGCTCAGAGTCTGAGGCGATGACTTGCTTCCCCTGTTTTGTGATTCACCAGCCACAAAGACTGCAGGCATGATTCAAGTGATGGTGGTAACTATCACCAAAGGAAAGCTGCAAAGGTTCTTGCTACATGAGAAGCTGTTGGTGATGATGGCATGAGTCAAACCAAGGACAATCTCAGAGCTCCTGTAGGGCTCACCATCCTTCCTCCAATGCTCCTGACCAGCAGCCAAGACACTCACCAAGCAGGTGAGAAAATGACATGCACTGTTGCTAAACAAATAGCTTTTTTTTTTCTTCTGCATCTGGCAATTACATGATTTCTTAACAGAGGAGCATAGTGCTTTTATTCCTCATTCAAACAACTGTGGAGCCATTCCCAGTGACTTGTAACAGCTGAACTTAGGCCTGGTCAAATAATTTGCTTATCAAAGACATTAACTTTTCTACTTATTGAGTACAATCCTGTTATGGACTGCATTAGAGCAGTCTTTCTCTGGATCCTAGCATCCAGGAACTTGAGAGCAAACAATTTTTTTTCTGTTTGTTTCAGAAAAAGACTGTATCAGAATTTAGCATGTTGTGACTTTCATTTATTTCAGTTTTACTCTAAGGAATGATGATGAGAGTAAATTTCAGATCTTGAGTCAGGAATTGCTTTCCCAGGGGTTTCATTGTAAAGTGGGGGCAGCAGCAATGTTTCACCCTTTTGGCTATTAACAGCAACTGCGTGGTCTAGCCCTGTGCTGAGCAGCAGATCGGGGAGTGTCTCATGGGCAGCACAGGTTAGGACAAGGCTTTTCAACAAAAAGCGAAACCCACTCAAAAGAAACAAATCATGTAAAAGCCAATGTGTTCTCGCTTCCTTGCCCACTCCCCCTCCCTTCAGCTTTCATGTCGTTGGCTCAGTTAATTAAAATTGCAGTAATAGGGAGACTGGATGGTTTAGCAGATTGGTAATGGGATATACAGCCTTTCACCTCTAGGTCAGTGGTTCGATTGCGGCCCAAGTTGGTAGTGACCAAAAGTTATTAGCATCGAATGGCTGCTCGGTGACCTCTGTGAGATGCGTGGGTGATTTCAGTGCTCTCCCTCCCAGGCAGGTGTCCATCTGGCAGGAACTGCTTCCACGGCTGGCACTAATTGGCACCCTTGCAGGCAACCCCAGCAGCGCTGGAGATTGCCTGGGCACAGAAGTCCTCTTCATGGCATTAGTCCTCTTCATGGTGGTCCTGTCCCCTGGGCTGCTGTGGAGCTGCTTGCCTTGCTCATGCCTTGCTGTGTGGATAGAGAAACAGTGCTGCTGCCCAGCTGTTTTACCTCTGTTCAGCAGCAGAGTGAGTGTGAGTTGAACCAATGTGATATTTGAAACAAGCAGATTATGGGGAAGGGTTGGCATTTGCTACTCAGTTTTTACTAAGGGCAAGCAATTTGGGGCAGTACACCCCCTTTCCTACATACTACAAAAGGCAGCTGTGTAAGTGTGAGGCAGAAGATAGGGTAGCACAGGTGACATGAATGACAGGTGAAAATGAGATGTCTGCAAGCCAGCAGGACCTGCCAGCATCCAAAACAGCCATCACAATGCTTGATTTACTTTGGGGAGGGCAGAAAGCTCTGCAAAGACAGGCCTGGCCTGGGCAGCCCATACTGAAGAAGAGCGGACACAAAGATTTACAAGCTATTGCCATTCAGAGTTCCACAGCCCCTTGGGAGGAAGGGAGAACAGAGACAGGGTGGTCAACTGTGCCAAATTCAGCTCTCTCAGTTTTCTGACCAAATTGTTATTATCTAATTAATCTCTCATTTAAAATATTGGTATGGCCAAGGCTTCTGTGGGTGTGAGTCAGCAGAGCTGCTTCAGGCCGATTACACCAGCTGGCAATTTTCCTCTCAATATTGGTGATTCTTGCAGTAGTCAGGAAAAATGAAATCCATGTTTCTGTTTTTCATAGTTGCGGCATGACAGTTGAGAGAGGGAGGAGAAGAGCAACGTTTTCTCCAGCTTCCCTCAGCACACTATTTGAGTTCCTTGCTTTCCGGCCATTTCCCACAACTCACTTACAAAAGACTTCTTTAACAGATAAGACATGCAAAATTACACAGGAAATACAGGCTGGCACGAGTCTTCTGAGTCTTCTCGCCCCTCAGTTGTCTGCGAAAAGCCTTTTCCAGTGTCATCAGGAGTCCTGTGAAACAGTTGTTTCAATATATAACCACAAACCTTTGGTAGTAGTTTAGCTGTAGCAGTGCCTGCAGAACCATTTCTGGACCTGCTCAGAGGTGACCTTACACAGCAGCATCTACTAAGCAGTTTACTGAGAAGGCAATATTTTTGGCTTTCTGTGTCCAGGAGGCTCTGCCAAAGCCCTGCCAAGGCAACAAATTTGCTAAGGAATTTGGCTCTCTCCCCCAGCACACATGTTGTTACTTGCAAACAAGTGGAAATGTTTCCTTTTAATGTTCTTGCTCAGCTCCTTGAGGTCAGTGCAGAGTCTGAGTCTGTCCTCTTCCTTCCCCACAGTTTTTAGGGCCTCACTCAGACTTCTGGTTCTTTGATTCTACAAACAATGCCATCTGCTGTCACGTTTTATAGTTCCTCCAGTGGTCTGTTTTCCCTTCAAAAGATGATCCAACACAGTGGGCTGCCTGACAGACTCTGTGTCCTTCCACCGCTCACCGGTGAGTCTGTGTCCTAAAGCAATCCCGTTCCTGTGAGCTTGCCAGACAACTGGTAGCCACTAGGCCACCAGCATAGCTGCTTTGTCTAACAGCAGTGAGAAGTGGCATGTTCCTGCAAGCTCTCATTTCAATAGGTGATTGTCCCAGCTTGTGCTTCTGTAAGTGTGGGATTTGTTCCTCGTCAGGGACAACTGATCACACCTTGAACCTTTAAATACAGTGCCTCATTGTCACCTTTCCATTGTAGAAATTCAGTTGTTACTTCATTTGCAGCCCTGAGTGTTATTCCAAAGTATTTTTTTAAGCATCTGTATTTTGCTTTTGCAGTTTCATCCTCTCCCATGTGGTTTCAAAACCAGTTTTTCTCCACCACTTCGAACTCTGACTGTAACCCATGCCTTTCCTTTGCTAGTACATCTCAATGGAAGGTTTGCAAATAAATGGACATTTCACATTCCTAAGTTAGATGCCACATCAGCGACATTGTTCCTTGTTTGGCATGAGCTTTCTTCTCCCTTTTCAATTTCTCTAGAATGTTTTCTTCTGTGTTTAGCTGTGGAGTTGATGGTCATCTGTTGCAATTCATCTGTTCCTGCTCCTTGGCATGAAATCATTGCCCCTTTGAATCTTGGGTCGATGTCTCTGAAAAGTCTTTCAAGGCCTCTCTGTTGCTGAACTCCAAAACGATTTGCTTTCTCATGACTGACTCATATTCCAGATTCACAAAAAGAACTTTTTGATTTGAGGCCAAGGAAACACTGACTCAATTTCTTTTTGATCTTGAGACCTTACTTGAAAAAAATACATTCCAGTTTTCACTGTGATCTACAATCGTATTGTAGTCATTACAGGTCTGAAGAATCTTACAACACTTAAAATACACAGGCTTAAATACACACACACAATGGTGAAGGAGGATAGTATTTTCTGTTTAAAGAAGTTAAAATTAAGCTATTATTTGCCAGTGCAGAGCTTCAGCTGTCCACAGGGACTTCCTGGCAGTACACAAACGACTGTGCATGCAGTTTTCTCTATAGCGAGTGTTAGTGCTGTAGTGACTGTGCGTCCAATATTACCATATCGAGATCCTTTTTTCTTCCCTTCAGAGATCAGTCATGCTACTAAGCTTCAATTTTGTTATTAATACTTCAGCCTACATATGATATACATTGCTGAAGAACAACTTTTAAATGATATGCACTGCTTAAAAGAACCTACCTACATATGGTGTGCGTTGCTTAAGAACTATGGAGTTGATTGTCAAAATTAGGCAGAGTTCACAAATTAGTAGAGTAAGAAATATTTCTCTCATCTTTCAAAAATGGAAGCCAAAATTTTCCAAAAGGTGGTGTATTTATCTTTGGTGTTAGTGGGCTAAAAAAACATTAAGCAACGGAAATCCATAAAGATTTCCAAATTTTTTAGGCCAGCAAGTCATTATAACTCTTCAGTGATAAGGACCACTCTGCCTGCTTGTTATCAAACTTTTACTTGAATATTTCTTGCTCCAAAACATAGCAGAATATTGTAGTTCCATAGACAATATACCATGTACTCACTGTTCCTTGGTGATCCATAAATGTCAGTGTGGGAAGCACTGCTACGTGCACAAAGTTAGACCAAAAATCACATAGCTATGGCAAACTAGAAAAATCCCCGTGTCCTTCCTAGAAATCTGTCCAATAGAAATGCAGCTCAGATGTAATTAGTCACTTTTCCTTCATTTTGTTTAAATACTTCTTACTTTGTGGTCACTTTGTCTAGCCTTCAGGTTCTATTACAAGCCCTTCAGTCAAGAGCTTTTCTGGCACTGTATAACACTGAGCACAATGTGATGTTGATTGATGAGCACATCAGTAACAGGGAATGCTGGCAAATTTCTGCTGCCTGTGTTACAGCCCCACGAGTCTATTATATTTATGTCAAATAAAGATTTGGGTTTGCTTGAACCCAGTGTTTTTTCATCCACGCTTAATGCTTCTCAGAGCTGGACTCCCGACTGGAAGCTGTGGAACGTACATGCCTGACGTAACCAGGCCAATGGTGTTTCACAGTTTCTTGGAAGCAGTCCTGGGGAGGTTAAGGGAGGGATCCTGTACTCCATTTTCACAAGCTTTATGTACCTTAAAATAAGACCCTTATTGTAGTTTTGCCTATTATACACAAGTGTTCAGTGGAAGACCACTCAATGTACCTGTAACTGCCCCGCCCCCCAAAAACAAAGAAAGAAAAAAACAAGAGAATAAATAAAATATTTTGCTTCATGATATTTAAGAACATCATCCCACCAAGCCACAATACAGGTATTTCCACCTATACAGTCTTATTTACGGAGTACAAATATTTAAACATGGCACACTCCGTCAAAACCAGGCCAATTGCAGTATTCTGTATTTTTGTAGTCTGCAAGAGAACTGGAAAAAACCCCCACCTAATGCAAATATGATTTTTTAGCATCCATTTTGAAGAAAAGCTATCTTGTTAAAGTATCATGATTAACAGCAAACTCAGTGTAAATCACCAAAAAGTTACATAATGAACATAGACATGATCAAACTTGATATTACTGACATTGCAAAGTTAATGAATGTGCAGAAATGATATTTCAAAAAGTCATCTAAGGGGTTTTTTGATGCATCATAAAGAAATAAAATAGTATTGGGCCATTAAAAAAAATTTTTTTTAAATTGCCTTCAACCCAAAAACTTCCATAGTTTGGAAACTGCCCGACTCCAAATTCATTTGAATCCAGAGGCATGGGATTCCCTGGTCCTGGTTCTGTCTCGCTGTGACATGCCTGCAGCTGGTTTGTTCTCACTCTATGCTGCACAGTGAACTGAAGGACAGGCAGAATTTACACATTTGTAAAGACCGAGGAAAATAAAAAGCAAATATTTTCTAAATCCAAATTTATTTCAATTCATTCATAGAAGTGGAAATCCTGGTAACCACTAATACTCAGAAGGGAAAGGGTCAGCTAGTATCAAGTATAGGCAGTATACAATTAAGCTAGTGTTTCTATAAAGAAAAACATTATTTTAAGTAGGTTTCTGCCAACTGGTGGTAACACACAACAGAAGTGGACACTTAGCTGAGTCTTCTGTTCTGCCTGAGCTACTCCTCTGTGTCTCTGACCTACTTACTCTTTCATCCAGGGCTTGAAACAAAAATTAGCCGCAAAGATTTTCTGTCTGTAGACACATCCAGCAAAACATTTCGTCATTTCCTACAGGCTGTTCTTTGCGTTCCTGTGGGAAAACTGGAAAAATCCTCTTGCACCCAGAGTTGTGTTGACGTTAACCAAAGGTTAATTTGTGCCACAGTTGGAATCCATTGGATAGCTCAGTGCCCGCTCCCTCCTACAGCTCCCCATTCTCAGCAGCATCAATGCAGCTCTGCTAATCAGTAAAAACATACCATCCTCCTTTGACTGCACAGAGACTGTTGGTGCCAAAATACACTTTCATGTACCCTAGAATTCCAGTAACTCCATTGGCATAGTGAAATTGCACTGCAGAAAATGAGAGCAGAGCCTGGCCCGTGGCTGAGGTCTCATATTGGGGCAGACGACAGCTGTGGGGTTTGGAGCATCAGGTTACTCAGAGGCCGAGCTGAAAGCTGAGACAGACAAAGGACTGACTGCGATTTCTAAATTTCAGTTTTTCATAATAAACATAGACACCTGCAAAACAACACACAGCCTACACACACTGCTAATAACCTCTCAGCAAGTTACATTACTAAGATTTTAGATATGTCTTCAGAGGAAAGATGGAATAATAATCATGATCTTATGCAGGAAACAGAGCATATAACAGGATGGATACATTACTCCCCAAAAGGGGTGTCATTCATTTTTTTCCACTCATTTTTTATTTCTTCAAAATTGGAAGCAAAATGAATAGCAAAAGCCCTGATATCAAACAATAGAATTTTTACACCAAAAGTAAAAAAAAAAAAAAAGTCTTTGTGTGCATTGTTCCTTAACATGCTGGATGGAATTTGTGATACCTGGGAGAAAGAAATATGGTTGAGTTCATTACAGTTTTGAATCTGGCTGCCTGATGAAAGGCAACATGTATGAACATTGGATATTTTACCTTTATTTCTTTAAATATTTAGTTAAGTATGCTAGCTTCAAGTACTCAGCCAGCATTTGCAAAGAAATATTTGGGAGTGTAAAATCACTGTTAATAAAAAAATAAACACTGTAATATAAATGTTGTAACACTTGTAGCTTACTTCTTTCAATAAACATTGTTCAATAAGTAACTGAACTTCCATTAAAAATGGAAGAAGAAGTACAAGTTGGTCCTTTTTGGGATGAAAACAGTGCAAGATACGGTTCTCAGGGATTCATTAACTCAGTCTGTTTTGTAGTTTATATTACTTATGATTTGCTAAGAGATTTTTCATTTTAAGAAAGTTGAGTTAAATTAATTGAGTCCAGACCCCCTGGATTTTCAGCAAGTTAAAATCCACCACAGATGCAGATTTAATTCTTATAATCCAGTCCTGCCTAAATTCAAACATGGATTAGCATACCCCAGGCTTTATAGCAACATCTATTGTGGACCAGATAGATACCTCCTATTTTAAAGTACAGTAATCCCACACTCATCTCATATTCCCAAACCATCTTCCTACATCAGTAACATGTATCTCATAAATTATTTTTTGGGTCTGAGTGGTATCACATAATTGCAAAATCAGAATTGGTTTTGCTGCTGCTTATTAAAAGTATAGTTAAGATCTCAAGCAAATAGACCTGTTTATTGGATCTGCTTGTTTATTTTTAACAATTGTCCTTTTTGTATGTATCTGTTTTTATGCAAGCCCCTTTATGGAGGGTTAGCCATCACAAGTGGTTTTCTGTTTTAAAATATGAGCAGGTTGCCTCATCCTTGTGCTAATCTTCCATTGCAATGGGTACTTGTAAGCCTGGTGGGAATGCTGCAGGAAGGACAAGTAAGGATCCGAGTTACCTGTACTATATTCCTGTACAACAAACTACTACACAAGAATCAAATACAGGCCTGGGAGATGGGCAGCAGCACAGGACAAAGAAGATATGAAGAACAGCTGATGGGTGCTAACACAGTTTCAAAGTGAAGCTGAAGCCCAAAGCAGAATGTTTTTCACACTGCATAACATACAAATGACTGTTAAGACCTTGCAGATCTTTGCTTCCAAATCTTTTAGATACCTGACACTTGGAATAAATCAGTTTGTATCAAAGACAATGGTGTTTGGGGTTTTTTTCTGAAAAATTTGTTTTAGAGAAGTAGTTTTATGTGTGCCTATGTCATTTCTGGCTGAGTCGGTTTAGCACTGTCATGAGAGAAGATGAATACCACTAGAAATCATCCAAATCAGAGAGTATTTTACTAACAGGACAGTAATAAAAGACAACCAAGAATGCCACATGAGACCACTGAAGCACATGACTGTAGATTTAGTCTAATTTTTAACTCCTTTTTACACTTGTTAAAATTGAGCACTCATAGAAAATGTTGCCAGATCATGATAGATCCACCTCCAACTGGATATCTGGTTTGATTTAAAGAGTTAAATAATGATCCTCTGCCATATGTTGAGTATAACTTGAGGTTTTTAGCAAAGTATGTCTTAGATTAAGCCTACAGTATATGCCACAGCACCCTTGAGTTGTTTCTCTGAAGAGAAACAGCATTGCTTCTGCTCGCCAGTTGAGAGGACTTTCCCTTCAGGCTAAATGATACAACAAATTAAGGGTGGGCCCTTCAGTGTGGTCTTTTGCAAATGGAAGGTACTGCACTGTCTAACCAGGGAGGTTTCTGACTAGGGAGGTGTAATAAGATTAGACAAAAACCAGTTGAAAGAACTGAATTCAGTCATATAGATGCAGCTGCAGACTGTTCCACTCCTGTGGGAAAGGGGAGTCGCGGCACATCCTGAAACGTGCATATGAAAGAAGAGGAACTGCTAACATCTATGTGCTTAAGTACATCACACATGGCAAATAAAATACCTGTGAAAATAATGCTTCTGTAATAATTCTGCTGAGTACTGCTTGGGATTTGAAATTTTTATGCAACAATTAACACGTAACAATTGTTAACATGTAACAATTGTTTCAAATATTAGAAAACCCCAATAAATTACTACAGTTTCTCAAGAAGCCATTATACAGACAATTCTGAAAAAGCTTGTGAATTCCTGTTTTGGTTGTAATGACTCCAAAGGAAAGATTACTTGCATGTTTCATGTTATTTTCTGTATTTTGAAAACTGACTAACTTCTATTACTCCAAATAGAATATAGCATAATATATATTTACTATTTACTTATATATTATTATATATTTACTTATATTACTATATTTACACGTCTGGAACACATCTTGCTGTTGCTTATTTCTAATGTGGTGCCAAGGTAAAATTACCTAAAAATGTTTGTTTTAATTAATTCAAATACATCTTCTGACAGTCTTAGCTAGCTGAATTATCTCTCTCTAGAGATTTCAAGTTACTGAAGTGAATCCCACTGGCAAGAGTAAGGCAGATCCAGTGCAATCATCCTGTCTCTGTCATCCAAAAAAAGGATCCTCTCATGACTTCGGTTTGTTTTAATGAGAAATTTATGGATCATTCCTTTCCCCCTTTCTGCATGCAAGCATGAACAGAGCTGTAATCTGGAGCCATCTCGTTATACCAGCAGCGAGTAGCAGTTGTTATCAAGGACACTTTGAGCAGAGGAGTGATGGGTCTAGAATACTACAAGCTAGATGCATTAGTGCATCTAAACATCAGGCAACATCAGAGGTCACTGAGAGGGCACTAAAACAGATTCATGGCATCCTGAGCAGCAGAGCCTCACTCTCAGAATAGCTGTGACAACACAGATACATGAAATGTGTCTGTGTCAATTAAAAAAGATATTATATGTGGCACTGGAGGCTGAGTGAAGGTATTTTTTCATGCATATGCATTACTGTAAAAAGAACTACCTCCAAAATGTCTCTATACACTCTTCATTTCACATTTTAACATGCAAGGGCAACTGGTTTCTGCAGCTGTAAATTTTGATTGCAAAGTTGTGGGGGACACAAAAGATAAGCAAAAAAGCTTTTTAAAACATCTCCCTTCTGCTGAATTTGTCCATTTTAAATGTACTCAGTAACCAGAACAAAAAGGTTTCAAGCCTTTTTGTGGTTATCAGAGGACTACTGACACATTAGTGATGAAATACCATCTGCAATTCTGTTTCTAAGAGCATCCTGTTGCTTCAGGTTATCCAAGGATAGCAAACAGCTCAGCATGTGATGCTACATGAAGTGACACAAGATGCCCTCATCATACTGCACAAAAAGCACAAGGAAACCAGGTTTTATTGTTTGATTGTTTGTTTTTGAAGTGAGTGAAAAAATGATGGGTTCTAAAGATGACTCAGAAAACTCACATCCTTGTATGAACCTTCTTTTCCTTTTTCTTACCCTCCAGCTCCTAATTGTTTCTCTACAATGAACAGAAGCAGGTAGCCTGTTTCAGGCAGCAAAAATATCTGGTGGTGTGAAGATTAGAATGGATTTTCACAACTTGAAGCTAAAATATGAAAAAAAAAAAGGAAGGTAAAATATTAGCTATTATTCCCAATTCAGAGGAAGGCAATCCTTTATTAAAATGGACACTAATTGCTTGAGATAGCATCAGTAATCATAATCACACCAATGCCACTATTACTAAGACATCATAAGGCATCACATTTGCTGTGTATCACAACTGTGCATTCTATTTTATTGGCAAGTCAAAGACAACATCCATATCTTGAAGAACTTAAAATCCTGTGGAGGGTGGGGAAGGTCCTGCTAACCATTATTTCCAGATGAAGTCCTTACAGAGTCATGTATCAGGCACTTTATATAGATCCTAGGAGATACTTGGATGTGAAATGATGACAAATAGAAAAATCATTTGTTTGTTTTGTTGGGCCTTCACAATCTTTGAGACCTTTCTTCTTTTCTTTTCTTTTTCTTTTTTTTTAAGTTTCTGTGTCTGTAGAGGAGACCAGAAGATTGTTTATTGGTTCGCTTGATGAATTGTGTGTTTACAGGGAGGCTTAGCGGAAACTCTGGAGCTAAAGAACAGATGGAAGATATGGACTGATGGGAAACCTGACTAGGAGAGAGACAGAGGAGGGTGCAGTGGAATGTGCAGAGTCCATAGGCTGACTGGCACAGGAGATGAAATGCAACAAGAAGAAAAGCAGGCAGAAGTGATTAAGCATGGAACATGGATAAGACATGAAATTAGAATTTGAGGTGAAAAGCCAAAGAAACGTACTGACAGAAGATGAAGAGAGCTGGCCAGAGACGGAGCATGTGGTTCCAGGTGAAACAGATGAAAAGACTGGAGAGTTATAAAGCAAGAGGCCTGGTAACCATGGGTTGTAAAGGAGTGAAGTAATAAGGCTTTGGAGCTGGGGGAATAAAAATTATAATGAATATGGAAAGGGAGCAGTAGGTCCCAGAGGATATGTGTAAAGGGAGGGCAACAAGGCCAGTGGCATCATAGTAACAGGAATAGGCAGCTGGACGAAGGCAGAATATGAAGGGAGAAAAGGGACAGGGACAGGCCACAGAAAGAAAGGGAAAAGACCAGAAAGACATTGCTGTGGCCCTCAAGTCTGTTGTCAGTGTAGTCTGAAATGAAGGCTGCGATCAGCAAGAAGACAGTGGCTACCTGCCACCTGAAGCAAGCCACAGACCCAGGTGGGCACACAGGCTCTCAAGGGATAAAGATTAAGCAAATGTAGACATGAGATTCACAAAAAAGAGACTTAATAACATATCCTCCAAGCATGTGAGGCAGAAGAGCTGAACACATCTCACCACTCATGCTTTGATTTTTTGGGGAGGACAATCAATCCTTTAGGGTCAGGCAGATGGAAGGGAAGAGAGAAGTGGTCCCTTTGTTTGGCTGTACCCTCAGCCCAGCAGATGGAAACTTCCAGGAATAAAGGAGATAGACAGAGGGGATTCCACATAATATCCTACATCTACGATATATGTTGGAATGTCTGTGAAATTTGTTGGTGAAAGACATCAGCAGGGACAAACATGCCACTGTGTAAGAAGGTGAAAATATTTTCCTAGTAGCACCCAGACGGACACGCTCGAGAGTGTCTGAGATGGTAGCTACACTAACTGCAGGACACTTCAATTTTAGGTTAGCTGCTCTTGGACAAAGACAAATGATAAAAATTAGAAGTTCAGAAAGACATTTTACCATAGTCCATCAAAACCAATGCCACCTAAGAATATCAGTGCTGATGATACCAAGAATATAAATTCACCATCAGCTTGCTGTTATAATTTTTGAGTGCCTTGCATATACACATCAAATCAGCTCATAGAATTAGCAACAGAAAGAAACTATTATGATGCTGAGCATCTCCTTCACTTATTCATGCCTATTGCATTATGAAATTAAGTAGTACAAAGTGGGGTTTTTGTAGTAGTATTGTGAGTTTTTTCCTACAGAGGAAAGCAGATATGTAAGTGCCATGTTCTAATACTGTTCAGAAATGGACCACTGCCTTTTCTTTCCTTGAGAGCAAAATTTTTACTGAGGAGGATGGTCCCATTTTTTTTTTTTTTTAAGAATGTGCAAATGTTTAGTTAGTCATTTTAGTTTTAACACTTGTCTCTAAGAAAGGCAAATGTGGGTACCTTAGAAAACTTAAGACATTCAGACATAAATAAATTTATGAACAGGATCCCTTTACAGTTCATAAGCCTCTGGCTTGCTCTCCCTTTTATGTAAAGGGTCAAGCATAGTATAATTAATATCCTATGCCATAAATCTCACTAGACCACAAGAGGGAGCAGCTTTCAGAGGTGCAGGCAGACCAGCAAAGAGGAAAAAACTCCAATTAACAAAAATAACCATACAGCAGATACTCTCTCTCAGAAAAGAAAAAAGAAGTAGTAGCACTCTCCCAAACAGCTGGGCGGTATTTCAAATTTTGTAGCACATAACAGTAGGCTCAGCCTTCAGGCTGAAGTAGACAACAGGTAGATACTTGCTCTTCACAAATGACTCAGTTTGACAGATAATCCTGTGCTCATTTTCAAACCTTCTCCTGGACTGATCTGAACACTTTCTCCCAGTGGAAGACAGAAGTTGCAGCCTTGACACCTCAAGCTGGGTATGTGTAGGGTCACACTTTTGAAGTACTCCTTTGGAGAATAATGCCCAGTCAAAACAACACTATAAGAAATATTTCACTTATGAAGATTCAGGCTGTATTTCCAATCCATCTGCTTTATTTCAGCACCTTCTATAGAACTTGTACTTCAGGGTTGGTTTTCCTCATTTTTTTTAAGGAAAAGCTCCAGAAACAAATACAACACGCCTCACTGGCTTTCTCTAATCTTGGTGAATAAATCTGTTCACTTAAGCAAATTGCTGTGAATTCAAGCCTATTGCAATGGGTCTCATCTCTTGCAAGAGCCATTAACACAGAAAGCTGGATTTTCTGCATCAGGTGAATCTGCGTGCCCAGGCAGACTATTGCCCCCTTCACTCTGCTGCACAGTCACATGATGAAGCAACATTTCTGGGTCAGAGAGGTAAAGGCATTTTGTTGTGCAGTACCTTGAGAGCCACAGACTTAACAAGTGGAAGCACATATTGGTCTCCCCTCATATCTTTACTGGCTCAGACAGTTCTAATGGGATGGAGTTACACTTATTAGTCCTAATTTGGTTGATAATGTGGTTTCAGGTAGAACTTCTCCTCTTTCTGTACTTCAGCTTTCTTTATAAAATAAGAAAATGTCAACAGAAATGCTTTTTTCCCCCTTGATTACCCATAAAGCACAGGAAAGATTCTGTAGTAAATTGGTTTTTTAATAAATGTCACATCATTGCATTTGGAAACAGTGTGACCACATGTCAGACTGGTGTCCCTGCCTCCTGCATGGCTGTAATGCCTGATTTCACGCTGGATTACACCCACCCACTGTCAGTGTGCACAGGGGCACTATGCTTGCCTGTGATCCCTGACTCCTATGAAAAAAGGCACCAAGTGACAGAAGTACCCCATGTACCCTGGCATCCCACCCTAATATGCAGTTCTTACTGCAACATCTGAAAGAAACACAAAACCCTGGGCAGTACAGATGCAGCCAAAGAACACTGATTCAGGTGAAGGATTCAAGCTCACATCAGGTATTAAACATAATAGCAGCATCTAAAGACTCAGTTATCATTTTCTGAAGCCCCTGTGGTCAATTTATATAATAAGAAGTACAAGGATAGAGATGACAAAGGTGTAACCCTGAAGCTTATGATCCCTTTGGGGACCCCTTCTCACTTCCTATACACACCATAGGAAAGGTTTATTATAAGAGGTTTATTATAAGAGAAACACTTTCCTGGAGGGATATGCTGGGCACAGCAATGTCTAAGGTATGCAGGTGCACGACTCCCAGCTACATGCAGCAGGGATTCTCAGCTACTGCCCCTTTTCTGGAAGAAGACAGTGAAGCTTCATTGCTACAGTATTTCAAGGAGGAAGGTCTTTCCTTGTGCCCTGTTGCATGCACAACCAGACTTAACTCAATGGTCCCAGGAGCAAGAGCTTACCTGAAGACAGAGACCAGCTTTCAAATTCTCTATTGGCTTGATTCAGAGCAAGGAGTTGGATTCAGGTCTCCCCATTCCCCAGGCTATCCCCAGATGAGCCTTTCTTCTCTTTAAGCTTCATAAATCCCTTTGTATAAATAATTAAGTGTTCAGTGAGCCACACAGGGGAATGGGAAATGTATGGGAGTGATTCTCCAGCCTGCTAGTTAGCATGCTCATCTGGGAAGTGGGCAAGTCAGGTTCAAACCACTGCTGCAATGACTAGTTAATTATTCATACAGAACAGCTTCAATGGGAGCGAGGCAGCGCAATTATCCAACAGACTGGCAGTGGATCTATTCTCCTGGGATGTGGGAGAGCTTAGTTCAATCCCCATTCCAAGTCAAGGTGAGGGAAGTTTTGGGAATGGTCTGCTACTTGGAATTGTCCCTTAGAGTGCTCAGTCGATCAGAGCATGGTGTTAATAACAGCAAGGTTGTGGGTTCAATGCCTGTATGGACCATTCACTTGAGAGTGGGATTGATCTTTGTAAGTGCCTTCTAACTTAGAATATTCTGTGATCTGGAAATAAAGTTAGTGCTAACAATTTGTCTGTTAGGTGAAGTGCATGCGTGCAGGTAATTCTGGTAAGCTCCAAATTCTCCTCCCCTTAGTGTACATGCTGCCCTAACATGAAAACACATCTCTTGAGGGTAAGGCTCATTTGTTGCATAAAAATATTTTGTGCATCAAGTAAATAATCGGTATTTCCTTTACAGTAGTGGTGAAAAAGAAGATCAAGGACATTTTCTGAATGGAATTCATCTCACTAACCTAAAATCAGTGAAATAACATCTTCTCCAGTAGCTTTAGTTGACCATAAAGGAGTCTAGATGTCCAGTTTGGATGCAGATGTCTGTCTGGGAGGCATTCAAAGTCAGCTGAGAGGAGACCCACTCAGGTTCCCATGATGCACCTTGCGTCGTGATGCAGCCAGTCATGCATCAGTGGGTGTGCCCTGATGCACAACACTAAAGCAGCAGCAGAACCTCCCCTGGGGACATGAGAGCCCCAGGCCTTGCTAAATGGCACATGCTCTCCTTGCAGATCTCTCTCCATTAGTCATCTAAAATTGCCCCTTCCTCTTTGCTGCCTTATTTACTTTGGTTGAAATATACATCACAATAGCTGCCACTTTTCCTAGGGCTTAAACACAAAACTCTAAAACATTGTCAGCCTTCGAGGAGGCAGTGTAACTTAGCAGCATGTGATTTGGTTTTGGTTTTAATCAGTTTACAAATTCTAAACACTGGGATATCCTAGTTCATATGGGAATGTCAGTTAACAGAAGGGCATAGTTCCTCCTTGGTGCTGTACTAAAAATGCCAGTAGAATCAATGAGTGATAGTGTGCACATCCCACTGACACAGGCAGGGATCTGATCCACCCCTATGCTTGTCAGAGCCCTATCTGAGACTAGTTCAATGCCCTCCAGATGGGGAAGCCACAAGTGAGTAGAATGAAATATTTTTTAGGTTAATTTTACATTAAACAAGTAATAAAGTTACATGACTGTATTCATGAGCCTGCATCATGCCTTTAAATGTGAAATTAGAATGTCATTGTCACCTCCCAGCAGATGGGGCAAGGGGTTACTCCTCACAGTAAAATTTCCTAGGGAAGCATGCTAGGGAGAACATTTTGGCAGGAAAGCCCCTGTAGAATAATGTCATCCAAATGTAGAGGTATTGCTGGGTGAGAGACAGTGGAGATTCTTGAATCTCGTCAATGAGATTATGGGTGTAGTACCTAGGTCAGAAAACAGAATGGGTTTTGTGTTGTTGCTCTGGCCGACTTCCAAGAGACAGTGCACATGGAGCTGGAGGCACTAATGGGAAGGAGATAGAAAGGTTACTTTGACATGTAAAAACACTCTTTGGAAGCACTCAAATCCAAGAAAATAATCCAGAAAAACCCAACTTCAGTAGCTGCAAAATTTTTCTGAGCCTTGAATTATTGCATACCAACTTACACATCAAAAACTTGTCCATGTCCATTTGCCCGTGTGCATAGAATCTCATGGTTCTGGCTGTAGGAGTGGCTATGCAGGCTGTATGCTTCTGCAGCAGAGGTTATGACACTTCTCTGCACCAAAGTCTAAGAAATGGGCCTCTCTCTTCACAGGCAGTATGTGAGTATCTCATTCTATGTTTTGATGAACAGATTTGAAGGCTAGCAAAAGACAGCAGGCAGTAGCTTTGGTGATTGTGTTTTAAAGAGCAGGACCCTGGCCCAGTTTGGGCCAAATCCCAAGTAATGAAAGTGCTGTGCTCCAGCCAGGAACAGCAGCTTAGACATGGCTTTGCTCCGCACTAGATGCTGGTGACCTCTCTGCAAGGACCTCCTCAGCATGTGTGTGTCCTTGTGGCTCAGCTCCCCACGATGCCTCACGCTTTACAGACACTGGGCCTCGACTTTCACTGGGGGCCTCTGATTCACACTGCTGGGGAAACAAGCTCCAGGAACCATGAAAAAAATGCCTTGCCTTGCCTTGCCTTGCCTTGCCTTGCCTTTGGTGATTTCTCTTCATCCACGCCATGCAAAAAACCTTGGAGCATATCCATGTCTCAGATGCCCCATGCATATGCTTAGGATCCCACAGTGCAGTGCACACTCCTGCAGCTACTAACATACAAAGGGATGTTATGGCAACTTTATTTCCTTCTTTTGTACATGTTTCTTCCTTTAAAAATGGTACACACAAAAAAGGCACAATACACAATTTTTGGTTGGTTTTTTGGGGTTTTTTTTGGCTTTGGAGCTGGATAACATAAGCTGTTCAGCAGATGTGTTCAGGAAACAGTTAGCAACTTTGCTTAACCTAAAATTTACAAACATGGCTGCACAATTTTAGTTCCAATAAATAGTTAACATGAAAATGAACTGCACAAATGCAGGACTATGTGTACTTGATTTTCAAAACTAGTACACATCTCTTTTCCTATTTGAAGCTGAACACATTCAATTATCAGTGTAATTACAGGGCAATTCTCTCTCTTCCACATCATGCAATTTTATTTTAGATTTGAACAATACACATGTATGGTTTGTCTGTTTTTTAATAGCTCCCATATTGTTCATCCATTCTGTTAGCTGTATAACTTAATTTAAAATTCCCCATCTCTGCATGGTTCTCAAGTTTGGGGTTTTTTTAAAGTTTCCTCTTGAAGGGAGTTGCTACTCATTGGTAGCAATTGTATTAGTTTAAACTCAGAGCTGTTTTCCAACTGTTGTTCTTCAAGCAGGTAGGGATTGTGCCTATCTTTATATAAATGAAGTATCTCTTCTTACATTGAGTGTGAGAAGATGGAATTGTTCATGGCATGACATTGTCATTATGTTACATCGTTCACAGCGCTTTATTCCTTTCACTCCATTCCTTGCCTTCAAAAAGCAGGGAAGGGAGTCTCTGTGCTCCCCAGCTGTGCTCTGAAGATGTCCTCTCTGAGACATACTTATGGCTAGATCTATCAGTGACATCATCCCAAAACACCCACCCTCAAATACCATTTGTCCAGAGCATCCTACCAGCTTCTCTTGCAAATTCTTCCTGCAGTTACTCTTAATTAAAGCTCGCTACACTACAGTTCTGAGCTACTTGCCTTGGTCATGGCTGAAATTGTATGTAATATTTAATTTTCATTTTGCAGGGAATCTCCTAGCAAGTGTTAGTGAAGGCAAACCCACCAAAGAGATTGTCATTCTCACCCTCCACTTAGATGGGAATGGTTCTAGCATTACGTGTATGTTTTTGCACAGTGATTTCTTTTCTGGCCACAAGATCATGAAAGAAGAAACCATCAAATGCTGTCCCATAACTTCTATATTGCTTATCCTTTTGTGCACAAAAGCTGCTCTGGTTTGTTTCAGTCTGTGTTTATGTCTTTACTTGATCTCATGTGAATCACCTGTTATTTCAGCTAGTTCTATCCTTGGATTATTTGTCAGTTTGCTGCTCAATACCACTGATGCGACTGAGTCCAGCGCCAGTGCCATGACAGTATCAGTTTGGTAGCTGTGTGGTTACTGATTCTTAGCACTTCACAGCATATGAGAAGTTCATCTATGCATCTTCCAAACTTTAATAGAAACATAATTCTTTGGTCTCATTTCAGTTATATTGCCAGTGTATGTAATAAGAAACATAGCATTTCTCTTAGGTACTTATTACTTTGCCAAACTAATTTTTTTTGATCTTCCATTAATTTAGCTCCAAAGACAGATGTCAAAAAGCATTCTTTGCCATATGTTCTATGTTCACTGTGGCACCCTGATAACTGTCCTTCCTTTATCTATTTTGCACTGTTTTCCATACTTCCCTGGAAAAAGTTAATTTTTCACGAATAAGCCATATATACATATCACACCAGAGAATGAAGTATTGCTCACAGCCATGCCTGAAGTCGTTCAGTCAGCCACAGCAAAGAAGTTGAGCAGTGAAATTTATTTCACTTCTGGCGCCACACTAAGAGACATGCTCAAAATACATTTGCATGAAATAACATCAGCTTTAATGAATCTACTAAGTTATGAGCAATTCTGCATATGCTAGTAGACATTGCCATTTATTATAATAAATAATTATGCACACATAGAGCTTACACCAATGCATACATCTGGAACTCAGAAAACTACTGTTTCTTCGTTGATTATGAGTGAGAGGTTTTTGTTTGCTTGCTCAAATTATTTAAAAATACAGAGGTCAAAGAGAAGAACAGTGCAAACTGGCAAGACAAATAACTACACCCCCTCTGAAGACAGTATATTATTGCAAGACTTATAATTTGCTCAAAACAGTGCTATTTTTAAGCAAATATTAATGTTGAGGTGATAATATCTACCTTGCAATGACAAGTGGCTTTGAAGCTAAGTTCTTCATCCATCCACCACTGCTTACCCACTGCACTTTTAGAGCAGTTGGAGGCCATTCAACTAGTTTTCTCCGGGAAAACCTCATGTGTGCACCAAGAATTTAAATGTTCTCTAGGATATTCTCTCCTGCAGTGTGGGTGACCCGTGGAAGTGTCTGCCCAGCCACATTACCTCCACGTAGCCCATCTGCCGCTGAGACATTGCCATGACCTGGGACAGCAAAAAGTCACTTGTCACATGGGCCACAGTGTTTGGTAGGAGCCTGCACTTACACTGTGCTTATGCTGTCTGCCAGAATATTATAAAGACACAGCAGGATTTGGGAATGCTTCATCGTTTTTCCAGGGTCAGACAAATTCAGGCATAGACAACAAAATATAAAGCTAAACAGGATGAGAAGCCATACCTTTGCTTTCAGGACCTGCCTCCTATTTGTATTCACCAAGAAAAATCCCTTCCATTTATGCTGGATTACTATACATGAAGTAATATTCCCTTCTGTGTGCAGGATTTTGGAACAAATGCATCATTGCTTCCTATTTTGGACAGGATTAGCAGCAAGCCAAGATGGAGGTTCCCAGCACATGCCCAGGGCTCTGCCGATTTCATGTGTCCACGTGCCTACACACACACTCCCTAGGGGCCACCCAAACTCAGCCTGGTGGTAAAAAATAACAAGAGATACACCTACTCCATCGGCACAATTGCATCTTTCAAAGCAAAATACATTAGCAGTTGTAATCTTCAGACACACAAGTCATGAGGTGACTTGTACCAATTCAGAAGCATAAATGTGGCTGAGCCATTGGAAACAGCACAGAGTCCTGTGACTGGCAAAAGAGTAAAATTAATCTTCAAAGTAATTTTATTATTCTCTTAGTGTTGAAGTTATGTGAAAATAATTTCAGAAGAATAAAACATTCAAAAATTACCAAATTTAGTATTATTATTATACTTCTTTAGTATTATTATGATTGCTTCTTACAATTCAGTATTGACTCCATGACTGACACCTTTTTCCACAGTCAGCCTTGATCTTGAGGAATATTTTGATAAAGGGCACAGAAGTTCTGACCATAGTGTCCAAGATCTATGTCTAAGAAAGATAATGAAAAAATAAGAATATTATTAACCTATTTCTAGAGTACTAATCTGTTATTGCAGTACTACTCACCTATTATTATCTTATTATTAGAAATGCTGAAGCTTGATGCCAAAGTTGCTCAGGGAGCAATGGAAAACAGAAATCATTTTGGTTAATATTTTCTATCTTCTCTGTTCAGCATGAGCAGGCCTGAATTTGTTTTTCACTGAACTTTTCTTCTCAGAAATTCCTTCAGGTATTACAATGACACACTGAAAGTTTGTGCAGAGAATTTAGCAAGCTTTTCGTGCACAAGGAAATGGAAAGGTTTATATATCCTGTGCAGACAGTTGTCACAATTAACATTTGTGATTAACTGGAAGTAATGCTCTGAAGATATTAACAATCACAGCTCTACTGTCAACACTGGTTGAATATACGGACAACTAGAATGGGAAGTTTGGTTCAGAATCAGTCCAGAAAAATACCAAAAAAGTGCCAAGGAGATGAGAAGTGTTCTGAAGCAGTCATGACCAGGCAGAACAGATTTTCTTAATTATACTTGTCTCTAAAACAACAAGTCACAAAATAAAACACGGAATCAAGTGGGCCTTGCATGGGCAAAACTCTTTTTGTTTCAGCAACTGCTTCTTAATATAAACCATTTCCACACATGGACCTCTCTCTCTGCATCTGTGTTTTTTATACCTTGCCGTTTGCACTCCTGTTCCTTAAGGCAAACCTCTGCTTTTGGTTACACAAGTAGAAATGCAGTAGCTTTTCTCTGTATTAATATTAGCGTGGTGAAGACCAAAAATTTGACCTAAAACTCTGAAACAGTTTTTATATGTATTTTTACTGATGTGTCAGCAAAGTATAACAAATATCCTGCCAGCAGTTTCAAAATTCCCATGGAAAGAACAAGAATACAAAGCCTGTGCTGAAAGGGATTGTTTCCAGCACTGTAACCAATTTCACAGCTGATAACACACACATCTACCAGGAGATAAGCAAAGAAAATATGTTTGTACGATTAACTACGTCTCTGATGTACTGCACAGAACATGAGTTGCAATTTTCCTCTCTTAACTTTAAAGTTTCTTAGATGCTTAACTATGTTGTTCCCATGGGGTTCAACAAATTTCTACTGTCTTACTGTGAGCATGTCTTGTATGCAACTAAGAATTTCAGATTGCAAGACATCAGAAGTGATATTCGAAAATCCAGGGGGAGATTACACAAAACTTTCATTTAAATGTATTTCTCCTATATTCCTAGCCTGGAGTCTTCCCTAAGTGAAGTGGTGCCATCATAAGCATGGTTTTGGTTACCCAGCTCAAAATAACCAACTTTCCAACACTGTGAGGGTCTGAATGGTTAATACTGACACAGTACAGTAGTACTGAGGTACAGCACCTCTCCTATGTGGAAAGGCTAGAACTGGGATTGTTCAGGCCTTGGAGTGACCTAACTGCGGCCACCCATCTAGTGTCTGAAAGGACTCCACCAGAAACACAGAGACTTTTTATAAGGGCATGTAGAGACAGGACAAGAGGTAATGGATTCAAACTCAAAGAAAGTAGGTTAAGATCAGATATTAGGACAAAATTCTTTACCATGAGGGTGGTGAGGTGCTGAACAGGTTGCTCAGACAAGCTGAGGATGTCCCATCTGAGGAAGTGTTCAAGATCAGGTTGAATGGGGCTCTGAATAAATTTGCCTTATGAAAGGTGTCTCTGCACATGGAGGGGGGAGGGGGTTGGAACTAGATGATCTTTGAGGTCCCTTCTGCCAAACCATTCTATGGTTCCATGACGTTCCCGAGGATCGTTTAAAGCTTTCTCTTGAATTTCAAGAACATCATATATAACACTTAGTTTTAATTTAAACTTTAAATTTAACTTCAAGTAGCAAATTTTTTATAAAGGTATATAAAATTTTCTTAATAAGGAAAACTGTTTTCAATCTTTATGTGTTCTGTTCTGTTAGTTTGCATTTATCTCCATCAGATAATATGAAACAAAACGGTCAAAATAAGGAAGTGACAATAAAAAGAAAGTAAACAGCTTTATGAATCTAATCTAAGAACATCTTGAAGAGAAAGGGAGGACACATATCTGAAAATACTGTTCTGATTTAAGACCCTTTCTAATGACAATGACTTTGGAAATTTTCTGATTTCATATTGTCTCCAAATGAGCATTTCCAATGAAGCTGAAACTGCTCATACTGAAAAGAACAAAAGATCAGAAAATTCATGCTACATTCCATGGCTTATACTCCTTTGGCTAGGAACAGTGATAAATGATATGAAAAGAGCCGACAAATGTATTTCTCACAAATAACCTTTCCAAATATACTATCTGGACTCTGTAGGACAGCTTCCAATGAGAAAAACTAACAATGCTAGCACTAATTTCTGCTGGATTAAACTATTTAAGGATTTGTTGTCTTTTCAACTTTGCATTTTGGAAAATATGCAAGCAATGTTTTGGTAACTGAGGCAAAGTATTTCTAGTGTGGAGTCAGGTATGCCAGTCAACCAGTTTCTTCTGGATAAAGCCTGTTTTAGTCGTGAAGGTTAATATGTACAATAGCAGTAAAAGCACCTGTTAGTGGTTTAAGTTGCATCCGATAGCCCATTGTCAGTGATACATCTTCCCCACTACTCTTCTGTGCTCACTTGTGGCCACTCCAGGCCTCCAGCAATGCTTCCCCAGCACACACTGCTGTTCACCAGCAGTGTTCCACTCTGGAGAAATCACTCGCACATTTCTGGAACACTTTCCTCTTGCAAAGCAGTGACGTCTGTGTTGCTGTGGTCTGCTGCAGCAATACCGTGCTAAACAAGAAGAGAAAATATTAAATAGGCCTATATTGATGATCCAATAGAATGTACTTCAATAACCATCTCATGAGCAACATTCATAACTCTGTATCATGCAAGAAGTATGACAGATATCTGATTTTATTATTAAGCAGGACATGGGAGTGGTTAGGACAAAGTCCTGAGAAGTCCTAGATCTTCCTGAATTTAGGCCAAGTCAGGTTTTATGTCCATGACAGGCAATGCAATATATGCAAAAATAGTTTGTCTTTTTTTGAATTATCCCTGTTCACTCTCCCTGTTCTAAACAGTTTTACAAAGTAAAAAAAAAAAGGCGGAAGGACCATTATCCCTGTCTTCAGGGTGAAGTAAAGTTCACTGTCCATGATTCCTGTAAATATTTCCAGTTAATGCAATCAATGATACGGAGACTGAGAGGTATATTTGATTCTGGAAGTGAAAGAGTGAAACATATAATTAGTTGCCTCAGATAACAGTTTCAGCAGATGGGTAGGAGAGCAATGCTTCTAATGGGCCTTTTTTTGACCCAAGGGAGGTTGTCAATTGCTTTTGCTGACTGCATGCAGAATTGAGGACATCTGGGAGATGAGGCCTTGACAAATGTGTTTATGCAGTTTGTCAAACAAGCACACTTGTGAGCAACACTTCCGTGATTATTCCCAGAAAATAATCAAAAAGTTCACTAATTGCTGTAAGCCACCTCTCATGATCTGCCAAAGACATACAGGTATATGAAATCTTCCTTTAATTCTCAAATAAATGCTGTACACCCTCCTCTGTGACAATATATAGACCTTTAGCTGTCACCTTCTCCCTCCCTATTCTCCATGTTCTTTCCCCTCCTCCCTTTGTTCCGTTATGCTACCATTACTCATAGGATCCCTTGTCATTTCACAGATGCATTTTGAAAGTTCCTCACATTTTCTCTATCTTACGTCTCACTTTTATTACTTGTCTTAAAGTTTTCCCAGGGTCCAAGCAACATTTTATGCCTGTCAGCACTCTGAATTGCCTTTCACTTTACAGATTGTAGTAAAACTTGGAATTTTGTTTCCATGGAATTAGAAAAAAAATACACATTTTGAATTCCCTGAGAATCCAAAATGTAAAAATACTTAAACTAAAATTGTTTCTGAAAATGCATTTTCTGTTTAATTTCAAAATAATTTGTTGATTCAAAATTATTTTGTGACTGTCCTATCACATTATTTCACTTTAATTCATGCTTATCATACTGTAACAGAATAATAATAAAAATATTTTTTAAAATTTTGTTTTTAAATACAGCTGTTACGTAATATTGACTGAACCATCTTATCTCTAGATCAAAGTCTCTCCAGTTCATGCAGTACTAGTAAATCTTGACTCTGATATTTTGCTATATAGAACAAGAAGATAAGCATCCGGTGCACTAACAGGAGAAACAGCTGGTTTCAATGTCTTGGAACACTTTTTTCCAGGACACCAAAAACTACACCAACATCTGTAGACTGTGCCTGTAATACTCTGCTCTCTAGGTTGTGATATCCAGCACATCATCACTGCAGCTGATCATAAATGACTTCAGGTTCAACAATTATTTCAGAATACAGGCTCCAACTGCATTTAAGATGCTGACATCTGCTAAAGTAAATCCAGTGGGTTTGAGATAAAAGAGCAAAATTTATCATATTAATTACTTTTTAAAATTATTAATGCAGTTAGCTATGTATCAGTGTTCCTTTGTCACACTTCTACAAAACCATTTGTGGGAAACTAAAGTCGAAGACAGAAAGATTTTAAAGTAGGACAATTGTGTGAATCACTTCTTATTGTCTACCAAGACAAATCTTACTTTACTGATCCTCTAGGTCAATTCACACTGATTTTGAAGTCTTAAAACTTTGTTATCCATGCATTTGAGCATTTATTTTTGGAAACACAAAAAGTGTTCTCTCACCTAGAGGTAAACGAAACACCGTTGTGGAGACTTGACCCTGGCTGGACACCAGTTCCCACCAAAGCCATCCTGTCACTCCCCTCCTCAGCTGGACAGGGGAGACAGAGTATAACAAAAAGCTCAAAAATTGAGATAAGGACACTCGGCAGTTACTGTCATGGGCAAAACAGACTTGACTAGGGGAAACTAATATATTACCAGTTAAACCAGAGTAGGAAAATGAGAAATAAAACCAAACCTTAAAATACCTTCCCCTACCCTTCCCTACTTCCTGGGCTCAACTTCAGTCCCAAATTCTCTCCCTCCTCCTCACCAGCAGTGCAGAGGAATGAGGGTTGGGGGTTGTAGTCAGTTCAACACACATTGTCTCTGCATCCTCTTCCTTTGCAGGAGGACACCTCACATTCTTCCACTGCTCCAGTATAGGTCCCTTCCATGGAGTGCAGTCCTTCAGGATCTGACTGCTCTACCAGGGGTACCACATGGGGTCACAAGTTCTGCCAACAAACTTGCTATGCCATGTGGTCTCTTCTCTCCAGTGGGCACAGGTCCTTCTGTCCTCCAGCACAGGCTTCCCAGGGGTCACAGCCTCCTTCGAGGGCATCTACCTCCTCTGGTGTGGGGTCCTGCACAGGCTGCAGGGGGATCTCTGCTCCACTGTGGTCTTCCATGGGCTGCAGGGGCACAGCTGCCTCACCATGGTCTGCACCAGGGGCTACAGGAGACAGAATCTCAGCTCTGATGCATGGAGCACCTCCTTACTCTCCTTCTTCACTGACCTCGATTCTCCTTTGCATATTGCCCCTCCTATCTTCTCTGGCTGAAATTTGATCGCACAGTAACTTCTCCCCTTTTAAAACATGTTATTCCAGACGTTCTACCACCATTACTGATGGGCTCAGCCTTGGCAGTGGCTGATCCATCTTGGAGCCAGCTGGCACAGGCTTGGTTGAGGCAATTACACAGGAGAAGCTTCTGACAGCTTCTCGCAGAAGCCACCCCTGTAACCATCACCCTCACACTACTAAAAACTTCCCACGCAAGCCCAGTGAAATGACACACATACAGACATGCATCATAATTGAAATTTAAGCACAGAAGTATTTCTTTTAAACTATGGCTTTATTCTCAAGTCATGTATTCAGTGTTTCAACTGAAAGTATCTCACGTCTACAATTTATTGAAAAGATTTGCCCAAACTCAACTGAAGAAAAGCATGTTGTGTCATGGCTTCAGGTAGGAGTTTGAAAAGGGAATATAAGATATTTTTCCCTCTAGCACATTCTGCAGCATATTCATTCTAATTAGGAAGGTGGTCTTTTCCACTTGGCTCTAAGACTGGTCACAAGTAGAGGCTGGAGGAAAGTCTGGACTGGTGCTCTTAAAGTAGCACAGGGAATATCCTTTTCCTTTTTGCTCCTTGCTGTTGGATTTTGATTATATGACACCATTTCAGATTCAGAGGAAACCATCAGGGTAATTTGTCAGGCATATTATCCCTCCCTTGCTTTTCTGCAGGGACTTCAGGTTGCCACATTTATGTCAAAGCCTCCCAAGATCTGAACCTTAGGCCAACGATGAGCACCATCTCATACAACACAAACCGTATGCCAGAATCTGCAGGGACTGAGAAATGAAAGACGTATCACACACTTCTGAAAAGAGGGAAACAGAAAGCAGCTGAGATATGACAAAAGGCAGCTGAGGTCCCACTGCTCCACTAGGAGATATATCTGGGCAGCATTTGAAGCTACATCTCAAGATAAATCTGGTGTCTTTAGGATCTCCAGTGTTTATTGTTTTGTATTTCATGGGAAATTTGGTCACAGCCAGCCACGAATCATCAGGCAGAGGAGCTGCACTTGCAGCTTAAATTTTACAGTTTGAGACACACAGATTGGTCACTCTGCTCTACAGTCTCCATTTCCAAGGTCTCTTGGTGGTTTGCCAAGAGACATTATAATCAGAGAGAGTTTGATATCTATGGTCTCCTCCTGTGTTTCTAAGTTCTCATTTCTGTGGGTGTGGAAGCCATCATGCACACATTGTCCTGATTTCAAAGCTGCACCAGGATATTTGCATGCATCGCTTTGCCTAATCCAGATAAGATTGAATTTCAGCAACACTTGCTGTCACTCAGCCAAACATTCAGCCCTTGCTGCCACTCCTTTCTCAAGCCACTAATGCTTGGATGCCCCTTGCATCCCATTCTGCTCTCACATGTGTCCAGGGAAATTTGCACAGATGTGTTTTGAGGATGTGTGGTGAGAGGAGAGAAAGGTGTGCTATCAAAACAAAAGAACGGAAAAAAAGTCAGAATTCAGACAAACAGTACAATACATAGGACACACATTCAAAAATACCCCAAACCAAAACAACCAAACAAGCAAACAAAACCAAAACCAACCCAAACCCACAACAACCAGAAAAAAACAACCAAACACAAACAGGGGAAAAATGTCTCCTACAGTCCTGGTGTTTAACCTGAAAGTGCTTGTCATCTGCCCAAGCTTTAAAAACCAAAAGGCTGTTTATCCCTGTGAGTCACTGAACAGGTCAAAATGAACCTCTAAACAAGGTGAAGCTCTCAAGGTGACAAACTATTCAAAACTTTAAATAAGTCCTTTAAACCTGTGTCCCTGATCACATCTGTGTCCATTCATGTACGGCCAGTAGAGACAGTATGTTTGCAGCTGAAATGAAGGTTGTGAGTGGATATGAATTGTGCAGCTGAAGATACAGGGGCGTCTGGGGAATCTGCACAGGCAAGCTATGGTATCGCATTTGGGGAAAAAGGCAGGCTTTGGCCAAGATCATAGTCTTGTACAAGTACATTGCTTTGTACTGGGAAATGACCAGTAATGTTCTTTAGAATGTGCAAGGGGAAGAGATTTTATTTTTATGAACTATGTATTTAGTTATTTTTAAAAATGTGCTATTTCAAGCAGAACAAGAGTGGAATAATAAGTGAAACATTTGGTAAACATAATAATTTAAATAATATAATAGATTTACTAATCTATATGTAAGGGACATTAAGCAAAATATTCTGTACTAAGATTCCTTTCTGATACGGTTATAGAAAGCACAATAGCAAAAGGGAGTTAATCCAAGCTTTTTCCTCTGTGAAGAATAACAGATTTCTTACATATTACTCTGCATCTTAGACAGATATCTTGTGGACAGCGTGCCAGAATGAACTAAGTACCTATCATCATGTCAGCAAAGCATCTCTTAAAAACTGAGTAATGTCTGAGCCCGTTGTTGTGTGTCTTAACTTACCCTTCTATTGTTTTTATTTCATTAAATTCTACGGGCTAGCATTTCTTTCTCTTGATATATTTGCATATAATTATTCTTTGTAGTTTCTTCTCTGTGGTTTGTGGCACCTGTTACAGCTAGAATATTTTTTCTTTTGGATCTCATAAGCCATAAAGAATGGTTCTTCTTTAAAGCGTTTGCAGATTTCCTTGGGCTAATTTTTTTCAAAATCTTGCTACATTATATCAAGATATACAGAAATACAATTATCTTACCTAGGTAAATAAGGATAACATTTATCTTTTGCTTTAAAAAACCCTTACTATTATAACAAGTGGAAGTTGAAAATTGGGATTCACTTTGAGCTAAAAATGACTTAATGCTTGGCAACTAGATTCCAGCTACAAACATTGCTCTCTCTCTCTGTAATACCATATATTAAGTACTTGGCACAGGGCATGTGGTAACTATTCCCACTGTTTTTTTCCTTCAATGATAATAAATGTTGAAAACAATTACAGAGACCAAAAGAAATATTCACAAGAAAGTAGCATGTAGAAAGAATAAGGACGGTGGTATTTGGCCTACACGGTACTTTCACATAAGATCTCCCCTTTGTTCCTGCTGGGCAACAACTGAAGTTTAATTCTAAATGGTCTAGCTATTGCTTTGAAGAATGGAGCATTTACTGAGCTATGGCAAAGAGAAATGCAGTGGAGAGGACTGTACTGGGTAGCTATTTGTATGTGATTAGATGGCAAATCTGTATGAGTAGAGCAACTAGTTATAGCAACCGTCTCTCTGGGTTGGTTAGTCTATGTGACCAGCCGTGGTCCTGCAACACGTAGAGTTTGTACATGAAATATCTCAATAGAAAATATTATTATGGCCTCCTTGCTCTAGGGAATGAGGACTCCTTTGCTGAGTCCAGAGAGTCACTGCTGAGACACTGGAAGTCCTGGCATGAATGGGATGGAGAACTACAAATGGTAAAGTTACTTATTTTTGTATCAAGAATTTGGTCAGAGGCTGTTAGAGCCAAAACTCTTCCAATACACCAAGACCATGCAAGCTACTGACCCAAAATACCTTCCTGATCCAAAGAACCTCAGAAGCTCTGTTATTGTAGAAGATGTTGTCTGTCTTTCTCCTTTGGTGACAGAGACTACATCTGCCTGGAGTACTGCTCTGTGAGCTGGTGTGCTGCAGCTGCTGCTAAGGGTGTTGTTTTTATACCATATTACCACCATCTGCTTGTTGGATCCAAGTGCTGCTTCTCACTGAGTGTATAAATTTTGAAGTCTTTGAGGCTGAAACCAAATCTTTAACTTTACAAGCCAGACACACACTATTTTAGGTGGCAAACTTTTTAACTATTTGGGACTTGCAGGCATTTCTGAAGTAGCAGTGAAACAGCCTTAGCCTCAGATGTCCCTTCAGAGTTGCCAAATATTTATACAGCTACTCTACCCAATCTATTCTATTACAGGTTTGTCTTCTATTCTATTACAGGGTTCTTTCATCCTATGGTTGCTGTAAAACCCACATTGCATTTACTTGCTTCTATGAAGAGTATAAACTCTGCAAATACATTCTTCTCAATAAGCTTTGCAATGGTTTAGTGATGATTTAGGCACTTCACCAAATAAGAATAAACTCTTTGCAATGAGTAGGTTCTCTAAGTTCCTGCACAGCCTATGAACTCTCTAGGATCCCTTGGCAGAACAGTCCAACAACCGAAACAAGTAAAGCTATTATTATTCTTCCCAGAATCTCCACAATAATCACAGGCCCAGTCAACAGTAAGAAGTGAGTAAGACAAAATTTTCATTCTCTATTTCCAGTTGTTGTTGAGATGCTGTTTGACAAAAGCAAACAAACAAGCAAATAAACCCTACAAATTTTCAACTTAAAAGCCTATTTTGCAATTACTATCAAGACTCCCACTGAAAGATCTGCTGGCAAGAAACTTCCATGATAAAATACAAGCTGAAGGGAACCCAAAATACTTGGATTTTTGTGGCAATTTAATGCCATGTTAAAAGCAAAGGTTACTGTTCTGGCATTTGTACTGCCTATGCACAGGTAATTGCAGTTTAATCTTAATATTTAACTATTACAGCTTAAGCTTCTAAACGAGCTTCTAAATGAAGAAAAAAAAAAGAATGCATATTTGTGTTCTGGCAAACACTGACAGGCATAATAAAGGGCTGAGCTCAAGGCTATGGAGATTTCAGTATATTAATCTGGCTAGAGCTTGGATCAGGATCTGGGAAGGCAAGGAGTACCGGTATTCAGTAGAGCATTCTAAACTCAAAAATGTTCCCTCACAAGAAAAGATTTTAAACATAGAGCTCTAAATATTTGGAGCGTTATTGGAGAGAAAAAGCAAATGCAATAAACAGTCAAATTTAAAAACTGCCAGTCTGGGCATGCATGACAGCATGCAGCACACACTTTGAATGCCTCTAAACCTAGGCTTCCTCTTCAGCTAGTGCATCAGCTGAGGCAGCTGCCTGTAATACCTCCATAGGTTGCTGTCTAGGTTTACAGGACTCCAGCTCCTGGCTGTGCTGATCTCTTCCCTCTAAGGCAGTTTCCAGATATCTTATCCATCAAGCTCTTTGTCTGTCTCCATATTGCCACTACCTCTTCATTACCACTGCAGGCTAACATACTGGAGAATGTAATATTTTACTGTCAGTGGCACTCCTAAAATTCTTTTATTCATGTATTTCTGGTCTTGGATATCAATGTTTTCTTTTTCTCATCATCTAATCAGCATATCATTTTAATAACACTGTCCCATGGCCCTATATAGCAAATAAACAAGATTTGGCCCATCCAGACATCTCTCCTTGACTGCCGGCAGATTTCTTTCTCCAGCTCAACACTTTTCTGCAGTGGGTGCCTTGTCAGTGGATTGACTTTCCCATGGAAAATGCTCATCTCCTCCTCTCTTTCCTCAAAGATTTTCTTCTGTTAGATCTCAGTCTTCCACTATTAAAATACGAATCACATCCATTACCCCAGAACTGCCTCTGAACAAACACACATTCATTTACAAAATCCAGGGTGCATCAAACAAAGATTCCCTAAGACATAAGAATGGTGGAAGCAGACAACTTTTAGTTCTGCATGTAGAATTTTTCAAAGCTCCCATTCTGGAGACAGTGGAAGGGAGAGTTTAACAAAATATGACCCAGATTTCATAAATATGGTGATTCTTTACCAATATGTGTAATTCCAGAGTCCAGGACACACACTTTGGACAGGTGAAGAAGAAGCAAACTTGAAGAATAAATATCTCTTCTTTTAAAAGATCTCATCATGATTTTTGCTGTTCTTAAATATTACCTAGCTCTTCTTACACCCAGACATACTTGTGGCTGAAAGATCCTCATAGCTTCTAGCTTTTCTGTGGTTTTCCTATTTCCTGATTCTTTTTCATACATGTAAGAGGATGAATTGTTGAGGAAATAACATGGAAGCATGATTCCTTGGAATGCTATTGCAACCTCACAAAATGAAGGGGCAGACATATGACAGGAGACTGCAGCAGAAAAGGATCAGTTTTGCACTGGCCTGACTGTTTATGGAATTATCCTCCAAGGAATTAAGAAATTTTCCTGTGTCTTCCTCCTAGTTCTCTGCCTGATGTTGCTCATCACCCTTGTGCGCATGTGTGTGTACCTCCGAGGGGATTTTCTGTTTTCCTTCTCCCACCCCTGCCAACAATTACCAACACACAGTACCGGGGAATGAAGGAGGGAGAGCTCTAAGGGGCCTACCAGCTATTCAATAGGGCTTTGATTTAACAGCTCCTAGTCCTTTGAAAACATTTTGCCAAGAAAAGCTTGCCATCAACACGTATAATCTCTTATCAGGGGCCATTGAAAGCCTGGGCTCCGAGGTTAATTCTTCCATCGCAATGAGTTTCAATCAGTTCAAAACTCACATCGAGATGAAAGCTACGAAGCCTTCTCGCCCGGTTTGTCCCGCAAAACCCACTGAGATCAACCGACTGGGGAGGATTAGGGCATGCTCATCTGCTGGCTCTCCAGCAGGACGGGCAGGCTCAAAAGAAAAACAATAATTAGGGATAATTGCTTGTGTCCAAACACAGGNGCCCCGGCATCGGCCCCGGGCGGCCCGGCGAGTCCCGCTCCGGCGGCCCGAGCCCGGCCGGGGCAGGGGCAGGGCGGTGCGCCGAGGGGCGGCCCCGAGTGCCCGGGTGCCCGGGTGCCGCGGGAAGCCCCTATCGGGACTCCTATCTACAAGTGTTACGTTTCTTGTACGCTTAATCGACAAATGCAGATCAGATGGGAACAGTAACGCGCTTCAAAACAACTGACTAAAATTACACTCTTGAGCTGTAATGTATACAACGGCATGAGTGATTAATTAGGGAAACCCACATCCGACAAGAATGATTTCTGAAAGGAATCTTGGAAAACACTGCAGATACAGCTGGGATCCAGATTAATACATTTATCTATCTAATAAAGCTATTCCCGGTCGCTTTCTGTCTCTCTCCTGGTCCTGTCTACTTCTTCTTCTGGCTCGCATTAGGATCGGCTCAGCCAGAACTCTGCTGGCCTAATCGGACCAGATAAACTTCTAAACAAGAGGTTATATTTCTGTGGTGACGGTCTCTACGATGGATTAAGGCGTTGAACAATTAAAAGACAGGCAAATGCTTTGCTTTTCCGTTGGGGAAGTAAAGCAAAGTTATGATGTCTCGTCTGTGAAGCGGAAATGAAAATGGAGCTATATTCCTCCAGAAGAAGAGTGAGGCACGGCGAGCGTGTTTCGTAAACGACGTCTTTAGCAGCAGCATCGCCGCTTGCAAACATAAATCAAGATACATTTTTGGAAGTGTTGTAGATTAGGTGGTGTGGTACTACTGCAGGCTAAACTAGAATACGGATTATCGTACAAAACTGGTCTGAAGGGTGACGAGAAAAATAGCGAGGATGGAAAACGGTAACATATCTAATTGCAGCAGAGCAGATTCCACTGCTAGAGGTCACCGCCGTTAAANAAAAAAAAAAAAAAAAAGACACGGAACCTGGATGACTTCAGAATACACCGACAAATAACGTGAATAGGAGGGTTTTAAACTCCCGATCTTATTTTACACTGTTACGACGAATTTACAACCGATAGCAGTTTTTCTTTCCATTTATCCTGGATTTTATACATTCTTAGGAGGTCATCTAAATCTGTCTTCATAGAGAGACAGTCTGTACTTGACCAAAAAAAATTTTAAGTCATATATAAAAGCGTTAATGATATATAAAATTGCAGTCTGTTTCCAGAGCTCCAAAAGTAGTAGGCATGTAAATTGCCCACATCCGTGCTCCCATTTCCCCCAAGCCGAGGCAGGCGCAGCACCACGCTGGGCAGGCTGCCTCTGCCTCTGCCCTGCCTTCGCCTACGCCGTCCACGCCGACAACACCGCAGCCTCACGCAAGAGTCAGGATAGTAAACTCTGGAGGGAAATACTGGTTTATCACACACCGAGAGTGCTAGCAGGAGCATCCTCGGGGTTATTTTTTTGTTGTTGCTCTCTTTCTTCAGCTGCACAAATACAATGAGTGGAAGTTCGAATGCAAAAGCATTAAAATAAGTACATTACAACGCAAAATGCAAGCCCGGTCCCACGGGGAGAGATGCAGCACGCCTCCAAACTTTCTTCATATCGGCTGCAGATATCTACGGATGGGAAAATGGAACAAGTATTAAACCAAACAATACTTAGTTTTAAAGTATCTCTAAATTGTTTTAAATGTACGAGACACCTCTTTGATAACCCTAGAGCCCCCTCACATAACAGGTTGCTATTTATATGCAATAGTGTGTGGGTGTGTGGCGTGTGGTTTCTTTTCTTCTTTTCCCCAAGGGTGAAATCCTGACAGCTGTTTCTCACGAGAATTTTTTGGGTGATTTCTACGGAGAAAAATTAACAGCTTACCGTCCTAGCCCAAATGCCCGCTGCAGCCTCACAGGCATGGCATGAGCAAACTCGGTCCCTAACCCGTCTCCCATCTCCAAAGTTACACGGCGAAATCCCAATTCTTTTCTTCCTCACTTTCACTTCCTTTGATTAGACAAGTTTTGACAAGCTGAAGAGCTCTGATAGAGACCCTACTCTGACTGCCGGGAGTCAGAGAAGTCTATCCAAATCTTCTATTATGCTGCTGTACTGTTGTGTTCTCTGCTGCTGGATCGATATATTTTATTGGTAGTCCGTGCAATATTCGCGGTTGTGATTATAGCGGTAACAATCATCGGTGTGTTGCTAAATACCACAGTTCGTTCTGAAAAACGACTAGAAATCATAAGCATAGGTATGAAAACACTGACAGCAAATAATGCACTAAGCTACCCTTCTCCAGTTATTCCTGGGCAGCCTTCCTACCTAGTGCGCGACTAACCCCAAACAAGAAACGTTGAACTTCGGTGTAGCTGGTAATATGAATTTTAGGGCTGGAGCAACAGTCCTCTCAGTCTACTGCAAACCAGCATCCGAGAACAAATGAGAGGACACCACGGATTTGTTCCTTCAGCTTCTCTGTTCCTAGGAAGCTCTACAATAAATCAGTAAGAAATTAAAAGCAAGGAGGAAGGAAGACTGGAATGGCATTTGTCTTGTGCGGGCGTACTTCCGATCTTGTTGTGCTTATTTCAAGTATAGGGAGGGAGGAAAGTGGCCTTAAAAAACGAAATTTGAACGGGTACTTTTACATTTCCTTTTAAAACGAGGTCACTTATTCTTTGACTACCACTGCGTGCCAGTCTTTTGCGGTCAGGCTCCTGCACACATCTGATTACAAATACGCGGATCAGAACCATAGGCTGTATCAGTACCTGGGGACTTTATTCTAAATGCTACACTGCNCTTTTTCTCTGTTTGTCTAATGCAATTTATACCAGGTGGTTTTCTTTCAAATTAAGCAAAAGGCGCCGATAACTGTAAGAATTAACTTGTGTCAAGTTTTAGGTGGAAAAGGGAATTTGACAATGTCACAGTAGAATATTTCAACAGCCATTTACCACCAAAAAGTTCAGCTTCCAGAGTTATATACCTTGTACTACAGTTCATAAACTTGATTTATGATGAAACAGAATTGCTGGGTTTTACTGCTCTGGCCCTCCCAGCTGGTAAGAATTTGACTGCAACATGTGGGATTTACAGTGAGCGAAAGCAGCATTATATCGAAAGCTTCCCCTATAGGCGTGATCCCAGCCGACAGGTAACGGAAAACTCAAAAACAAATTTTCGCGGTCAGATGTCACGGGGGAGGTTTGCCTGCCCCGCTGCTCTCCGGTCTGCCTGGTGCCGCACGTACAGCAGAAGCGCCCCGGCGGTGCCTTTCAGGAAGCGGAGAAAGCTCGCACTGAAGACGCGGCTCTCCGGCCCGGAGGCTGCCGGCGGGGAGCCGATGGGAGCCGCAGCAGTGCCGGAGGGCGGCGAGGAGCCGAGGTGGCGGTGCCGCGCTCCCCGATCTCGGGTGCTCACACGCAGCAGGCGGAGGTCGAAGGGGAAGTGTGGGCGATGAATTTTCGGGAACAAAAATTTTCCCGAGCATCCGCCGTTGTTCCAGTGCGATCGCATGAACGCAGGTCAGGGAAGGGGATGGAATTTGTGACAGTTTGACGTCCAAATATTTGTGCCTGAAACGAGTTGTCGATGTAGCCATGAAACCTGGCGTGGTTTAATACATCAGACTGGACAATAATAACTATTCGGTGTAAATCCCCGTCTCGCCGTTCAGACCCTCATAAAATCAGCCCGGCGCAAGATACTGTGAAGGACGAGTGTGCTGTAACCAAACCATTAAAGCGTTATTGTTAACAAAACGGCTGAGAAATCAGAATGCCGCCCCTTAGCAGCCCCCCACCCTCCCGAGGGGCG